>JAJIBD010010043.1:0-25703 GCA_021461705.1 Cryptotis parvus | reverse complement strand
TCTCTCTCTCTCTCTCTCTCTCTCTCTCTCTCTCTCTCTCTCTCTCTCTCTCTCTCTCCTCCCTACCTACCTACCTAGCTTTTTTGGGTCACACCCAGCGACACACTCAGGGCTACTCCTGGCTCTCTGCTCAGGAATTACTCCTGGCGGAACTTGGGGGGGAGTAATTCCCCAAGAGACTCACAGACATGGGGCAGAGCTGCTACTGGCTCTCCCTGTGCCCAGCTGCTCACAAAGGTGCCTGGAAGAGATGGAGGGTTCTAGCCCTGCCCCGCCACCCCAGCAGAGCCTCGCAACAAGCCAGACGCACCCCCACTCCATGAGGGCCTCCATTTTCCACAGCCGGACTTCCCTCTCATCAGAATTCCACCCAGCAGACCAGTCTATCACAACACAAGCGGCCGCACACGGTTCATCAATAAATGCTGGATTTAGAGGTGACTACAAGAGCATGTCACCTGCACGGCAGAGCCTGGCAAGCTACCCGTGGTCGTATTTGATATGCCAAATACCAGTAACAATTATAGACCTCATTCCCATGACCTGATGGAATGGTTTGAGGCTCTTTATGTTCCTGGAGCAAGCAGGTGCCCTTGGGCTCTACTTGCATGAGACAGGACATATGGAGATGTTACTGGTGCCAGCTCGAGCAAATCGATGATGAACGGGAAGACAGTGATACAGTGATACAGTGGAACTTGGGGGACCATATGGGATGCCGGGATCGAACCCGGTCAGCTACATTCAAGGCAAACACCCCTACCCACACTGTGCTGTCGCTCTGGCCCTTCAGGTCTCTTTTCAATTTTAGTCATTCTAAGGATTGTTTAGTGACATTTTACTTATCTTATTTCATGCATTTGTATTGGCCTTTCCCTGATAATCAATAGAGAATGGACCATCTTACATTTATTGTCTCTTTTAATTTTATTTTTGGGAGGTTTTTTGGCCCCCCATCCAGCAGTAATCAGGGATCATTCCTGACAGTGCTCAGGGAAACCACATACAGTGCCAGGTATTGAACTGGGGTCGGCTGCATGCAAGGCAAGCGTTTTAACCCCCTGTGCTATAAATCTGGCCTCTACTGGCTATTTTTTTTTTTTTTTTTTTTTTGCTCTTTGGGTCACACCCAGCGATGCTCAGGGTTTACTCCTAGCTCCTCGCTCAGGAATTATTCCGGCGGTGCCTGGGGGACCATACAGGATGCCGGGGATCAAAACCCAGGTCTGCCCTGTGCAAGGCAAATGCCCTACCCGCTGTGCTATTGCTCCGCCCCTACTGGCTACTTTTAAAAATTGTAGTCAACTTTATTATTAGGTGAGTAGCTCAAGCATTACGAATACTATTCAATTTGCTTGGACAAGTGCTTACAAAAGGCCCTACCAATGCCCTCACCCTAAAAATTCCCTTCATGCCCCTTTCCTAGTTAATCCCTAAAGTCAATACTGATTTTGTTTCTTTTGTTTGTTTGTTTGTTTCTGTTTTGCTTTTTGGATCACACCCTGCATGCTCAGGGGTTACTCCCTGGCTCTGCACTGATTTGTTTCTTGCACAGAGATTAGTCTTATCTATCATAGAATTTTCATATAAATGGGATCATGGTGATGTTTCTGGATTTCATGTGGTAAGTGATTTGTTTTTCCAACAGCAGCCTGGTAAGAGCAGGTAAGCTGCCAGAGCCGCGTGGGGAAAGGCAGAGGGATTCTGAGTCAAAATAAAAATGAAAGCTCAGGGGAAATGTTCAGTCCTATTAAAAATGCAGAATTACATGAAAAAT
The DNA here is from genome assembly GCA_021461705.1 of Cryptotis parvus. NCBI lineage: Eukaryota > Metazoa > Chordata > Mammalia > Eulipotyphla > Soricidae > Cryptotis > Cryptotis parvus. Next base: position 23,926 of record JAJIBD010010043.1, on the reverse strand, counting down.
AAATGAAAAATGGCTAGACAAATTTACAGCAACAAAGAGGCCAAGGGCCCGGCTTCCAGTGGATTCAGCTCCAAAGTTTGGTTCTTTCTTAAAAGAGACATTATGTTAACACCGGTTACCGCCACCTACAGTCCAAAGCGATCCCCCAAAGGAAATTTGTTTCCAGGATTTAGTCATCTACTTAACAAAAAATGAAAACAGTTCCGTTCAGTAAGTTCTATAAAATTGTAGATTGGAGAAAAATTGATTTTTAAACTAATTTTTCAGTTGTCTGTGGATTTATATCATTTAAGTGTCATATTCAAAGTAAAAAATATTGTCGCTGAAAGCAATTTTTGTCTATGTAAATCAGTCACTGTAGAACTTTCAGCATTTGGGTATGGACTGATCCATTCTTTGTTTCTTTGTTTTGATTTTTCTTTTTTTGTGTCACACCTGGTGATGCTCAGGGGTTACTTCTGGCTATGCACTCAGGAATTACTCCTAGTGGTGCTAAGGACCGTATGGGATGCCGGAGATAGAACCCCTGTTGACCACATGCCTGGCAAAAATGCCTTCACCACTGGACTATTGCTCTGGCCCCTAATCCATTCTTTGTTTTCCTGAAAAGGTGATTATTTTTTCACATGATACAGGGACTTTTTCCCCTTTTTTTGGGTCAGAGCTCCACCCAAGAGAAAACCTGATCTTTCCCCTTTAAGTTTCATCAGTAAATGCTCAAGATGAGAGCCTTCTACTGAGAGCATACCACCTACACGGCAGAGCCTGGGAAGCTACCTGTGTTTTATTTGACATGCCAAAAACCAGTAATAATTATGGATCTAAGTTCCATGACCAGAAGAATGGATTGAGGCTCTTCCTGTCCCTGGAGCAAGCAGGATGCCCTTGGGCTACACTTGCTTGCAAACAGGACAGACTATGGAGATGTTACTGGTGCCTGCTTGAGAAAAATGGATGAACAACAGGAAGACAGTGATACAGTGATACAGCTCTCGACTCTCACCTTTATTTCACGGCTTCTCCTTCCACGCCAGTCGCAGCTCCTGAAGACCTCCACTAGGTGCTACAGAACCTCCTCGTGAACATTCCCAGAGTGGAGCTTACTGACTACTAGTCCTGTATCTAGAGCACTGTGTCCCCAATTCGCTTAAGAGAATCAGGTTTTTGTCTTTACTTCTAAGCTTTTCATTCCATTGTAAACAAGCAATGTTTTCAAAAACAATCACTTGTATCACTTGTCTTCCTGTTGTTCATCGATTTGCTCAAGCGGGCACCAGTAACATCTCCATACGCCCTGTTGCAAGCAAGTGTAGCCCAAGGGTATCTGCTTGCTCCAGGGACAGGAAGATCTTCAAACCATTCCTTCAGGTCATGGGAATGAGGTCCATAATTGTTACTGGTATTTGGCATATCAAATAAAACACGGTAGCTTGCCAGGCTCTGTTCAAAAACAATACAAATACTAAATAAATGGGGGAGGGATACAGATACAGAAATCCACGTTTAAAAGAAGTTAGATTCAAAACATGAAAGTACTGTAAATTTGTTTAAACTTACTTCTGCCTTGTGTACTATCTCATGTGTTCTAGCAACAGTGACACAGCCTGGGCCGCCGGCTCAAGCAACCCCTGCTCTGGGACCAGCCTGTGCTGTGAAGATGAAACTTCTAAGATTAAATATCATCATGTCACTCAACTGCAGCGGCTGGGGAGAGTCCAGGAGCTGAGGCTGCTTTCCTTGTGTGTGATCAACCCTGGTTCCATCCCAGGAACCCCATCTGGTCCCCTGACCATTTCCGGGTGTGATCCCTGAGCACAGAGACAGGAACAGCCCTTGAGCACATCATGGTGAGGCCCTCAAACCCAAAACCAAGTTAACAGACAAACCAAACAGAAACATTTGGATGTCTCCTCTCTTTCAGCCTACTGAGTAAAGTCCATGTTCCTGAGTACAATTCCTCAGAATCTGCCCCTAAGAGCAACCGCGCCCTGCCCCTCCGTCTTTCCCATTCCTTGGCAGGATCCAGCTCTGTCACGCATCTGCTGTCTGCACTCAACTGTTCCTTCCAAGCAGGGACGATCCTGAGCTTGGAGCTCTCTGACTACGTTGGCTCCATCACTGCACCCCCCAGGCTTGCATTCAGTGAACGCTCGATCTGCGCGCGGCTGAGGACAGTGTGGAGAAAGAAGAGGAACAAAGACTATTTTCCGTGATGGAAACTGAAGACGCAGATGACTGTTTCTCTGGTGTGATCCCAGGAGAATATCTACCCTTTCCATTGCGGTGGTCTACACCTGCTGAGCTCAGCTTTCTCCCTGGAATGGAGTTTCAATGCCTAAAGCATTAAATCTGGTTTTTCGAGATGGGGGAAATGGTGATGTGGAGGCTTCTTAGTATCCATCCATCCAGGAAGGAAACTTCACAAGTGCTCTCGTGTTTCAACGGGAAGCCTTTATGTTCTCTCTCTCTCTCTCTCTCTCTCTCTCTCTCTCTCTCTCTCTCTCTCAATCCCAAGACAAAGTATATCAAGGCTCCAGCCGAATGAATGCAGGCACCAATGTATGCAACCTGTGCACAGGAGCGGGGAGAGCCGAGTAACAGCAAAAGAGGGGAAAAGGGGCTGAGTCAAAGCAGATGAGTGTAATATATACATCTGTGCCGAAGAAAAAAAACAAAATCAAACCCAGGCCTTTCATGCAGTGCCAACAACATGGATGTGACCTCTTGAAAACTTAAGACTCCAGCTTTAAAAGACATTAAGCAGGAAAAAATAAAGCGCATTTCAAGTTGATAAAGGCCATTCAAGGTCAAATTTTTACTAATGGACAACTGAAATGGGAGTTCTAATTCATCACTTGCAGCTCAAAGCATACAGAACTGTGAGAACCAAACCCAACCCTCACGATCTCACAGGGGGTCAGAAAGGGACCGGTTAGGGGAACTTCTGGATCACAGCCTTCCACACCCTGGACGATGGGCCGAGGAGCTGCCATACTGGGCCTCTCCTGCCTCCCTGCTTCCTGCTGCGTCACTTCCTGTTCCTCCCCCACCATCCCACCCTCAGAACCCATTCTCTCAGTGAGCTCCTGGAGGGGGTGGCGGGATGGTAGTCTCATCTCTGCAGCCCTGGTTCTGCTTTTAAACCAGAAATGTTTTGCATGATGGGCGAGTGACAGACCACAAGGATGAACAAAGTAAGATTTCTTTCACATGGCAAAAGGGTCCTGTTGTGCTGAGATACATTAGGCCCCGAGCCGCAGCCCTTTTTTCCACTGTGGCCCCCTTGTGACTTTATTTCCCTCCTGAGACCTCCACACTCCCCTGTCCTAACAGCTGGCCCAAGTCTCAGGCCCGACACCCCACTGATGTGGTTATCACCTGTGGCCCTCGGGATATCCTAGGGGCCCCCAGGGAAAACATAAGGCCTCCAGCTGAGAAATGCTGGGTTGGATGAACATAAGATAGAGTCTAGTGAGCATCAGAGTCCAGTTCCTTGGACAGAGCTGGCAAACCACTATGTTCCTGTTCTCTCTACCAAGGTGGCTGAAACAATCCTTTTCCCTGATTCCCTCCACTAACATCCAAGCAAGCCCTCTGAATTCTTCACTGCACTTCTCTTGTGGCCCTTTTCACTTACTGCATCACCCCAAAGTTATTTGTGCTTGTGTACTAAACTGCTGAGTTCAAACTCTTCTATCTCTGCATTATCAATAGAAAAAAATTAGTGAGCTCAATGAAAAGAATGCTCAATAAAAAAAAATCAGTGGGATTAATGAAAAGACAGAAAAAATTTAGTGGGTGCAACAGAAAAAAAAATATCAGTGGGCTCAGTGGGAGAAAGGCTTAAGAAAAAAAATAAATCAATAGGGCTCAAGAAAAAAATTAGGTTTAATGGAAAGACCAAAGAAAAAATATCAGTGGAGACACCAATGAACTAGCTGTTAATATAAAACTGCTGAGTGTGGCCCAAAAACCAAAAAAAAATTAAATGAAAAAAACAAAACAAAACACCTTCTTGAACATATAAATACTCATGAATTTTTAAAAACGGAAGAAACCAGGTGGACTCACAGATCCTCCCAGTTTCTCTCCCTCTCTTTCCTCCACATTAAGTTCTTGGACCAACACTCCCGTGTACTCCAGAGTACACAATTCTCTTCATATTCCCGGATGTCTTAATATCACCACAAGACTGATACTCCGTGGGGCCGGAGCGATAGCACAGCGGGTAGGGCATTTGCCTTGCACGTGGCCGACCCGGTTCGATTCCCCGGCATTCCATTTGGTCCCTGAGCACCACCAGGAGTAATTCCTGAGCAAAGAGCCAGGAGTAACCCCTGAGCATTGTCGAGTGTGACACCCCAAAACAAAAGCAAAAAAAAAAAAAAAAAAAAAAAGACTGACACTCCTCAGATACACGATCTAATATTTGTTTGTATAGACTTAACAGAAAAAGGCCAACTATGCTAAAAATGTTCTCCTGCAATTATTTTCTCCATCCAAACGGGCCCCTTCTTGAACTCACAATGTCCAGAAGCTGACTCTCAATCCTTTGAGAGCCAGATCAAATGTGATTTCTTCAAGAATCCTTTCCTGATCCCCTCCACTAAGGTCCAAGCAAGCCCCTCTGAATTCTTCTCTCGCATTTCTCTCGTGGTCCTTTTCACTTACTGCATCACCCCAGAGTTATTTGTACTAAACTGAGAGTCCAAACTCTCCCTATCTGCATTGCTGGTCAGCGGCAAGTGCAGGGTGTACAGACGAAAAGTATGTTCAACGACGGAAATATCTCATTTCGGAAACGTGGCTGAGTTATTTTCCTGCCTCCTTTTTCCAAATATTCCATTCCAAATACATGAAATGAGAACTCTTATCCAAGAGATTTAATGTTCAATCTGACTGCATGAAAAAAGCCCGCTCAAGAGGGAATGTGTGGCTTTTCCTTGTGTACCTGGAGTAACACCTTAATAGCTGCCCTTCCTCTGCTCACCCCTGCTGTGAGACTGACAACTGACTAATAGGATTAGTGGCTCCACATTCTAATAACCCAGCTTAGCTAAAGGCCAGCAAAAATGACAGCTTCAATCTGAATTACATGGCCTGGGAATCCATTCAATTATTAACTAGAGTAACTGTTATTACCTCTCCCAATCAAAGGCGAGGCAGCTGTTAATCTTTGGCGCCCGGCAAGGGCTGGTAGCCTTTGTACCTCACTTCTCCATAGACCGTAATTATGTTCTTTGTGATCGGGGAGGAAGAGGTGGCAGATGGGGAAATGGTGTGCCTGTTCATTAGCAGGATAGGCTTGATTTGTTCTGACATCTGCCAGCACCTTAAGACTTGGTTAGAGATAATACAACTATATTTGGCAAGTCCGTAAATTTAGAACTCAGTTGCCCCAAGTACAGAGCTGGAAAACTTTTGTAACAGTTCAAAGGACATCGTATCTGCTTCCCTATTTTTCCCTATTAATGCTAGCTTTAAGAAAGCACTCTATACTGAACTGATAAACCTGATGCTAGTCAATTTGTATTCCCACAATTTACACTAACATATAGGCTTGGGTGGGGGTTATTTTTGTGTTTGTTTCCCTCCCCAGCGGAGGACCTGTACTCTTTAAGGGATTCCGATTCTGGCACTAACACTATCACAAGGATGGCGTGATGAATTTGTGGGAATGCGGCACCCAAAAAGAATAGAAGCATGACCTATAGCTTTAAGGCTTAGGTAATAAGGTAAGTGGGGAGGCCTCTCAGAAAGGGAGGGCCACTCTCTTTGTGATGCTAATCAGAGTGTGGGCCTTTTTGGAAGGCTGTCCGGAGGAGCTGAACTGTGCCACGCTGGACCTCTCATCCAGGCTAAGTGAGATTGAGGGTGTGAGGGGCGGGCCGGCACTGGAGACGCAGGGCTCCAGCCTCCCTCTGCATGCAGCCAGGAGGCAGATGAGTGGAGGCCACAGTCCCACAAAGTCACTATGAGGTTACTCTGATGGCCCTCACCCTCAAGCTCTCAAAGCTAGGCTAGACACAGCCTGCCCTGCACTTTGCTCTTGCCGCAGAGAGAGGCCGAACATAAACGCAGTCCAGAGCTTTGCTGCAATGACGGATGCAAAAGGGCCCTATGGGCACAGAGGAAACGGATCCTTTGGCAAACTCCTCAGGACACAGCCAGCCTGCCTGCCTTCCTGCCTGCCTGCCTTCCTTCCTCCCACCCTCCTTCCCTTTCTTATAAGGTCACACCCAGCTGTGCGCAGGCTTTCCTCTTGTGCTCTACCCTCTGTCCCTTCTCTCGGGCCCTGGACCCTGTTTCCTGAGTGACTGGGCTATCAAATAAAAAAGGCAAAGGGCCTATCTGAGGACTTCCACCCTCCACCGCCACCACCATGAAGGTTCCTTTGCTGTTCCTTTTTCTACCATGTTCTTGGTTTTATTCGAGGACTTTCCACGCAACAGTTTACACTGAAATGATGTTCACTTTATGACAGAGTTTCAAGAAGAACAGAATTCCTACAGGCTTTAATCTAGCTTTCTGCTCACCTTAAACTGTTAAGGAGCATTTATAAACAGCCCGTGGCATTTATCCAAACTAAGAAATGGCATCAAAAATGACATAAACTAGGGTCGGGGAGACAGTACAGCAGGTCAGGCGCTTTCCTTGCGAGCAGCTGACTCGAGTTCTATTCCCAGCATCCCATATGGTCCCACAAACTGCCAGGAGTGATCCTGAGTGCAAAGTCAGGAGTAACTCCTGAGCACCACTAGGTGTGGCTGAAGGAAAAAACACAGCTGGAAACACTGTCACCATGTGGATTTCCCCTAGTTTCCCAAGGATCCATCCTTTCCCTCTGCTTCAGGATCAGACCTAGATAGAATATTCCACACGCACTGAGCAAAGAACACCTCAGGAGGCCAGGTGATCTGAACACAAAGGGAAGGATGATAACTCTTTTACATTACCTTACATTAGCAAATATGGAAAAAAAAATTTTTTTTAAATAATCCATACTTGGAGACTTGTAAAAGACTCCTTAAGTAGTCTTTCACTTAACCATCACAAGTTAAGTGAAAAAGGAAATGAGAGGTGACTGGATTCTAAGGCACTGAAATCCGAGAGCGCTTTAGCTGGTGGTGCAGTTCTTGAGACTGTCAGGAAATGGAGGGTGGGGGTGGGAGAACGTGCACTCAGCAGGAGGGAGCAGGCCTTGGGGTGGCCTCTGGCTGGGCTGCCGGTGTGAAACCAGGGTTAGAAGAAACTCCAGGTGGCCCAAGACGGGCCTCCCCTACCCCCTCCCAGCAGCTCTGGTCCCAACCGGCTTCCATACCTTCTCATTTAGGCCCTGAACACAGTAGAATATCTGTAGTTTTGCTTCCAGCTTCAGTCTAGACCCACATCAGAGGTTTCCGCATATGCCTTCTCTGTCTGGGCCCACGGTAGGATATTTATTGCAGGCATCCCCCATGCCCGACCCCCCAGAGGCAAGCAGGTTAACCACCTGGTGCTGAGGCACAAACAGCACTAAGAACAGCAGACTGCAGACCCAACCTGTGCAGGGGCCCTGGGTCTGCGTACTTTAGTCCAGGAAGCAAATAAATGGTGGAAACGCTAGCTCAGCAGTTTTCTCAGACCCAGACTCCGAGAAAGATGGTCTTTTCTCTAGCATCTAAGATATCTGCAGGAAAACGGGAATTAAAAAAAACCACAATACAGAGGGTGGCTGGAGTGATAGCATAGCAGGTGGGGAGTTTGCCTTGCATGCGTCCAACCCGTCCCCCAAGCACCGCCAGGAGTAATTACTGAGTGCAGAGCCAGGAGTAACGCCTTAGCATCACCCCAAAAAAGCAAAAAGCAAAAAAAAGAAATTGATAAATAAAAACAGTACAGAATCTGTTAATTCTGGCACCCGACACAAAATGCGGTGAGTTAAAAATGAGTAGCCTTTCTGATTTTGACATTGAGGCGATCACGGGAATTTGTATTTCGGCTATGCCTGAAAATTACTTAATTTAAGGGAGCAAGCTTCTGCTTCCTTAAAAAAATACTGCAGGGGCCAGAGCAATAGCACAGTGGGTAGGGTGTTTGCCTTCCACACGGCCGAACTGGGTTCAATCCCCAGTGTCCCATATGGTCCCCAGCACAGCCAGGAGTAATTCTGAGCGAAGAGAGAGGGATTAACTCCTGAGCGTTGCCGGTGTGACCCAAAGAGGAAGAAAAAAAGATTTAAAAAAATATTGCAGATAGTCCCTGCTGGTGTGGGGAACTGTGAAAGCTTGTTCAGATTATCGGGTCTTTCTTCTTGATTTTGTTAAAGCAAACATGATCAAATATTTACTGAGGAGTGGTGAATTCTAACATGAGGTCTGGCTTTTAGTGGGCTAGAATAAGATAAGACGTTTCCTAAAGGTGAGCAAAATGTTTAAAAGTCAGCTTATGGCAGGCAAACAAAACTCCGAGGAGCCATTAGGTGCAGCGCACACCGGGCCATGGCTTCATCTCATTTCTTGAGGAAGAGCAAAGTACAAATGCGTTTCCCTTGACCGCGAATATGCATGTTCGTTTTAAGATAAATTTCATGATTAATTTATGTTGACACAAAGCCTGTGGTCTGAAGCCTGAAAAAGTCTCAGCTCTAAGTCAGTGTGCACGTTGCGATCCTTCCAATCTGGGGAAGTAAAGTTATCATAATGGAATGGGGCGGGGCAGGGTGAGTAAAGATCCTAAGAAAATCCTGGGCTCTTGAGGCACTTCCCATGTAAACATAAAATGACACGCAGCACTGTTTTAGCAGGGTGGTTAAAAGATCGAGAAAGAGGCAGAAACGATGGACTGCTGGGGTGGAACAATGCAGAAATATCCTTTGTGGAAGCGATGCTTGTGATAGAAAGGATTTCAAAACACTCTTGTCCTGGCAGCTTCCACCCAGACCACCACTGTCCTTTTGCCTCCAAGCTCTCCAGAGGCCCAACTGTGTAAAATTATTGTTTAAAAACTGTTTTAATATGCAGGACCATTCTGCATAGGTCTGAATCCCAACTCTTCCACCAACTAGCCATAAAATATCATGCCAGCGACTATCCTCCTGATGATGCAGTTTTATGAATAAATTAGCACACATAATTTTCAATGGTTGTTGAGATCATTAAATAAAATGGTCTGCATAAACATGAGACATCATCATTATCATCATCATCTTCTTCTTTATACTTACTTTAGCCCATTCTCTAGCTAAGTACACAGCATACTGTTATTCAATAAATATTAGTTCATACTCTTGAGGGTTTTTTTCTGTTTCATATTTTATTGTTGGTTCATATAATGCTGTTACCCAAACTAGCATAATCTTGTAATATGTGTGTATACAAAACATGTATTTTTTATGTGCTACACCCAGTAGTGCTCAAAGTTTACTCCTGGCTCTGTGCTCAGGCATCACTTCTGACAGTGCCCAGAAGACTGTATACCACGTCATGCCAAGAAGCAAACCTGGGTCAACTGCATGAAAGGCAAGTGCCTTATCTACTGTACTCTCTCCAGCCCCTTTTATAATATTTCTGATCAGGTATAAGCTGAGATTTTCCACATCCGGACTCCCTTCTCATCAGAACTCCACCCAGCAGAAAAGCTGATTGCAGCCCGGCTCAGCTGCACGGTTCATCAATAAATGCTCGAGTCTGGGCTGGAGCGATAGTCCAGCGGGTAGGGCATTTGCCTTGCATGCAGCTGAACCAGGTTCGATCCCTGGCATCCCATATGGTCCCCTGAGCACCGCCAGGAGTAATTCCAGAGCAAAGAGCCAGGAGTAACCCCTGAGCATAGCCGGGTGTGACCCAAAGAACAACAACAACAAAAAAAAAATGCTCGAGTCTTGAGATGACTAGAAGATTACCCCACCCACACGGCAAAGCCTGGCAAGCTACCCATGTCGTATTTGACATGCTAAATACCAGTAACAATTATAGACCTCATTCCCATGACTTGATGGAATGGTTTGAGGCTCTTTTATGTTCCTGGAGTGGGCAGATGCCCTTGGGCTATCTCGCATGTGACAGGACATATTGAGCTGTTACTGGTGCCCGCTCGAGTAATCGATGATCTACGGAAGTCAAGTGATCGCGTGATCTCAAAATTTCACTAAAGTGATTTGTCTTGAACTTAAATTTTATCACTTTACTTTCTTTGTCAAAGTTTCAGTGTTACTTTCTCAAAGGGGTCTTCGCTGAACTCTGAGTGGTATTCAGTCTCTATATTATATCCATGAACAACTCTGTATTTTTTCAATCATTTTCTCAAATGCTTACTACTCTTTACTGTAATTACAAGCTTAAAGCGTCTAAAAGGGTAGAGGCCTCTATCTCTTAATTACCCTTGTTTCTTATGCTGATAGAACATGAAAAATATAACATTTGTTGAGCATGCATGATGTACATAAAATACACGCACACACACTCACACACACACACACACACACACACACACACACACACACACCTGCAAATCCTGGGCACTCTCCAACAGCACAAGACTGATGTATTCAGCATCCTATTTACCTGGGAAAACTAAAGCTTAGCAAGGAAAGAGACTCTGCCTTACATTATGTAGGAAGGAGCCAAATCCAGTTAAGTCTGACTCTAGCACCTGAGTTTTACCTATCACAAAAGCTGCCTCTCTGTAAAGCATGCACTTAGTACTGTTCCATTGAACCTTTGAGTTTCAAAATACCCAAAGGTGACATACGGACCATGGGAGCAGGCCCTAGCACCTTCATTGGAGACGGAGAGGGGGTAGTAAGTTTGCACATCAAAACCATCTACTGGAACCATGATACCTAAACAGTAATCATTTTTTAAAAAATACCTGAGGATGATTATAATGAGACAGGATGGCAAGGTTCCAGATACAATGACAACATTACGGATACAATAAATGGTAAATTTCTAGATGAAGTATGACATTTCTATATTGTTCTGGTATATACTGAAGCTCTGAAAACAGGCCCACATTCAAGTGGCTAAAATAAATCTTAAGAGAGAAAAGAGTTACAGATTATAATTATTTAATATGAAGAAGGAACGCTAAAATGATCTAATCTCTTAGGAAAGTTAAATACATTGAGAAAGCGAAACTATAGGTCCCCAGAAGTCCAAACGGAAGCAGAACTAAACGGGACACTCTGAACTCTCACACCGGTTAGGTTTGCCTGCACCTCAGATACCCTCCCTGGGGAATGGCTGGCCAGGCGGGCGCAAGAACAGGAAATTCAACACCAAGGGGAAGGTAATATCCTCAAAGAGGGAAAAGGAGAAAACCTTCTGCAGAGCATTTCTAGAGTCCTACCTACAGTGAGAAAGAAAAGAGTTCCCCAGAAGAATCCATCCCCTACCACCACACCACCATGGGGAAACAACACAGATCTCAGCTCGAAGAAGATGAAGAAACCAACTCTGAAGACTCGAAAATGAATGCAGACATACATAATCTCTCTGACAAAGAATTCAGAGAAGAAATGGTTAGGATGTTTAATGAGCTCAATAAAAAAAATGAAACAGATGTCCAATAAAATACAGGAGAACATAAATGAAGCAGTGGAAAGTGCAGTCAATAAATTACGGGAGGAAATGAGAGCAGAAATGAGAACAATGCAAATAGAAATATCATCACTGAAAAACTCAGTAGATGAAATGAAAAAACACAATAGGGGCTCTCAACAGGATGACAGCAGTGGAAGAGAGAATCAGTGAGACGAAGGATGAGCTGCAGAAAGTTCTCAGTCAAATACACAAGATGGAAAAAATGGAAAATGGATCAGAAGCAGAACAGAAAACATTGGGATAAACCCAAGAGGAACAACGTAAGAATCACTGGAGGGCCACTTGCCCCTTGAGGTGTTGCAGGTGTGGCTGTGGTGCCCGGCTGCATTGGCAGGTGGCAGACAGGAGATAGGCTTGTCTACACCACCAGGGTTCTGCCCTGTGGGCCCTGGACGGTGATGGTCTGACATAGGAAGAACAGTGTGCAGCCACACAAGAGGCTTAGATTACAAAGTAGGCTAGGACCAGGTCCTTCCCAGGATCTTTCACATCTGTACAACATAATGATCATTGTAGTTGTAACTGGGGAGGTTGATGGGGAATGAGGAACTATAATATCACGTTAGAAATCACTACTGAATATATACATAGATAATTGCAACATAAGCCATAAGGCAAGTCATAAGGTGTAGGAGGAGAGAGAAATACAGAGACAGAAATAGCGATAGAAAGAAGGCTGAGAGAGACAGACAGGGGAGAACTGCCATCCGGCTTTCCCCTAGCTCAGCTGACCATGAAGCTCCCAGAAGGCAAGATGGGTTTTGGGAGTGGGCCCATCACTTCTGTAGGGTCTCAGAATCAGCCAAATGGGACTTGCTCACCATAATAGCCACCATTATCACGGTCCAGATACCACAGCTCATCAGAACCCACACGAGAGACACTGATCTCAAGACCACCTCAAAAGCAGCCAGTTTGAGCCCAGGTAGGCGGCTCTCAGAGGAGGAAGTCACTGGGGGTTCCTGGAGATGGAGCTGGGGTGCCCCTTCCCCTCTCTGACCCATTTCAGAGGCCTGGGGCCCCACCCACAAACTGCCTCAGGGCTCTCAGCCATAATGCAGAGACTCAGACACACAGGGGAGAGCTGCCATTCGGCTCTCCCGTAGCTCAGCTCACCATGAGGCTCCCAGGAGGCAAGATGGGTATTGGGTGTTGGCCCATCACTTCTGTAGGGCCTTGGAAACAGCTGGATGAGACTCGCTCACCATAATAGCCGCCATTTTAGTGGTCCGAACCCCACAGCTCATCAGAACCCATGCAAGAGAGATGCTGATCTCAAGACCAGCTCAGAGCAACCGAGTTTGAGCCTAGGTAGGCGGCTCTTGGAGGCAGAAGTCACGGGGTATTCCTGGAGATGGAGCTAGGGTCCCCATTTCTCTCTCTGACACATCCCAGAGGCCTGGTGGCCCCGCCCACAAACTGCCTCAGGGCTCTCGGCCATGATGCAGAGACTCAGACGCACAGGGGAGAGCTGCCATTTGGCTCTCCCCTAGCTCAGCTGACCATGAGGCTCCCAGGAGGCAAGAAGGGGTTTTTGGGAGTGGGCCCATCACCTCTGTAGGGCCTTGGAAGCAGCTGGATGAGACTTGCTCACCATAATAGCCACCATTTTTGTGGTCTGGACTTGGTACATCAAACTAGTGGAACCAATCATGTTCTAGACTATATTACAATCTACAATGTTTAAGAAAGGGAAGTGAGAAGGAGAGAGAAAAGTAGATGAAGAACCCGCCATGGAGGCAGGCTGGGGGAAAGGGGAGGAAGGTGGGGACATTGGTGATGGGAGATGGGCAGGGGGTGGAGGGATGAGTGTTGGAACACTGTAGAACCAAAATTCAAACATGAACATCTTGTAATTGTATATCTAACAGTGGTATATAAAATATTTTTAAAAATAAAAAAAATCATTGGAGTCCCAGAGGGACAGGAAAGCAACCTCAATGAAATAAGAACAGTTAAAAACATCCTTGCTGAAATGTTCCCAGAGTTAAAGGATGAAGGCATCCAGATCCAAGAAGCCTGAAGGGTACCAGCAAGAAGAGACCCCAAGAGAAAGACTACAAGACATATCCTAGTCAAAATAATGGATGCCATAGATAGAGACAAAAATACTTCAAGCGGCAAGATCAAAGAAGGAAACTGTATACAAATGAGCATCCATTCGACTTTCAGACCTACTAGAAGAGAGCCTTCAAGCCCGAAGACAGGGTGGGATATAGTGAAAAGAACTCAATGAAATGAATGCCTCACCAAGAATTCTTTGGCCGGCTAAACTCTCACTCAGATTTGAAAGACAGATGCACAGCTTCTTGGATAAACAACAGCTCAGGAACTTCGTAAGCTCAAAACCAACCGTAAAAGAAGGGCTGAAAGAGCTATTCTAAGATGAGACAAAACCCAAAAGAACATCAAACCTATACAGAAAGATGGCACAAAAATCCCATGACAGTAATCTCTCTCAATGTCAATGGTCTAAATGCACCAGTTAAGAGACACAGAGTGGCAAAATGGATCAAAAAATTGAATCCAACATTCTGCTGCCTTCAAGAAACACACCTGAACAATTGGAACAAAGACAGGCTCAAAGTAAAAGGCTGGAAAACAATCCTTCACTCAAAACAACCACTCCAAAAAGCGGGGTGGCCGTACTGGTATCTGACAACATAGACTTCAGGCTGAAGAAGGTCAGAAGGGACAGCGAAGGTCACTTCTTAATAATCAAGGGATACATATATCAAGGAAGAAATTACACTCCCTAAACAAATATACACCCAACAAGGGGCCAGTAAAATACCTAAAACAACTACTAATAGACTTCAAAGAAGACATTGACAGTAACACAATTGTAGTTGGAGACTTCAACACTGCTCTATCAACTCTTGATAGATCAACAAGACTGAAACTTACCAAGGAAATACTGGCCCTAAAAGAAGAGATGGAAGAAAGAGGGTTAGTAGATATATACAGGGTATTTCATCCCCCAAAAGCCGAATACACTTTTTTCTTCAGCGCACATGGAACATACTCCAAGATAGACCACATGCTGAGCCATAAAACATACCTCCATAAAATCAAGAAGATAGAAATTCTGTCAACTATTTTTTCAGACCATGATGCACTGAAAATAGAAGTTAATTGCACACAAAAAACGGAGAATAATACCAAGCACCTGGAAACTAAACATCTGACTGCTGAACAACCAGCAATTCATAAAAGAAATAAAAGAGGAAATTCAAAAAATTCCTGGAAACAAATGAGACTGAAGACACGAATTACCATAACTTGTGGGATACAGCAAAAACAATGTTAAGAGGCAAATTCATAGCTCTTTAAGCATTCACCAGAAAAGAGGAAAAGGCCATCATAAACAGTCTGACTTCACAACTTAAGATCTTAGAAAGCAATCAGCAAAAGGAGCCCAACCTAGGCAGAAAGAAAGAAATAATAAAACTTAGAGTGGAAATAATGAGATGGAATTCCAAAAAAAACAATCAAGAAGATCAACAAAACCAAGAGCTGGCTCTTTGAAAAAATAAACAAGACTGACAAACCACTTGCAAGACTTGTAAGAAAAGGAAAAGAGAGAACCCAAATAAATAGAATCAGAAATGAAAAAGGGGACACCACAACAGAAACCACAGAAATACAAAAGATCATCAGACATTACTGAGAGTCTGTATGCCACAAAACAAGAGAACCTAGAAGAAATGGACAAATTCCTGAATTGCTATTGTCTCCCAAAGCTGCAACAAGATTTGGAATACCTGAACAAACCTATTACCATCAAGGAGATGGAATCAGTAATCCAAAGTCTGCCCAAACACAAAATCCCAGGTCCAGACGGATTCACCAGTGAATTCTACCAAACCGTTAAAGAGGACCTACTCCCAGTCCTTTTCAAGTTCTGGGAAATTGAAAAACATAAACACTCCCAAATAGCTTCTATGAGGCACATATCTCCCTGATACCCAAAGCAGGCAGAGATGTCACAAAAAAGGAAAACTACAGACCAATCTCCCTGATGTACACAGATGCTAAGATCTTCAATAAAATACTAGCAAATAGAATCCAAAGAGTCATCAAAAAGATTTATACACTATGATCAAGTGGGATTCATCCCGGGAATGCAAGGATGGTTCAACATCCACAAGTCAATCAACATAATACATCACATCAATAAGAACAAAAATAATAAAAACCATATGATCATATCAATAGATGCAGAGAAGGCATTTGACAAGATACAACACTTGTTCATGGGAATTGAAGCGATAGCCCAGCGGGTAGGGCATTTGCCTTGCGGCCGGCCTGTGCCGGCCCAGGTTTGATCCCGGCATCCCCATATGGTCCCCTGAGCACCACCAGGAGTAATGTGCAGAGCCAGGAGTAACCCCTGAGCATTGCCGGGTGTGACCCAAAAAGAAAAAAAAAAGGGAATTGAAGGGAAACTTCCTCAATATAATCAAACTCATCTACTACAAGCCCACAGCGAGCATCATTCTCAATGGGGGAAAAACTGAAAGTCTTCCCCCTAACGTCGGGGACAAGACAAGGCTGCCCATTCTCACCACTTCTATTCAATTGTACTGGAAGTATATGCCATAGCAATCATGGAATAAAAAAGACATTAAGGGCATAGGAAAGGATAGGAAAAGGAAGCCAAGCTATCACTATTTGCAGATGAAATGGTATTATACCTAGAGAACCTAAACTCTCTACCAAGGAACTCCTAGAAATAATAGATTCCTATAGTAGAGTGGCAGGGTACAAAATCAATACCCAAAAGTCAATGGCTTTTCTCTATGCAAATAACAAAATAGAAGAAAGGGATATTAAAGAAACGATCCCATTCACAGTTGCACCACAGAAAATCAAATACCTAGGAATCAGTTTGACAAAGAACGTAAAGGATCTCTACAAAGAAAGCTACAAAATGTTACTTCAAGAAATAATTTTTCCAAAATTAACATCATCAAAATTAATGTTAATTTGGAAAAATTAACGTTATCAAAATGGTAATACTCTCTAGAGCTTTATACAGATTCAATGTGGTCCCTATAAAGATACCTATGACATTTTTCAAAGAAATTGATCAAACACTCCTGAAATTTGTATGGAATAATAAACCCCCATGAACAGCTAAAGCAATCCTTGGGAAAAAGAAGATGGGAGGCATCACCTTTCCCCAACCTCAAATTCTACTACAAAGCAGTTTTAATTAAAACAGCATGGTATTGGTAGAGAGACAGATCCTGTAGACCTATGGAACAGAACTGAATAACACTCTCAAATATACAACCACTTAATCTTCTATAAAAGGAGCAAAAAAAAAATTTTTTTTTGCTTTTTTTTGGGTCACACCCGGCAATGCTCAGGGGTTTCTCCTGGCTCTACACTCAGGAATTACTCCTGGTGGTGCTCGGGGGACCATATGGGATTCTGAGGGATCGAACCTGGGCCGGCACCCGCTGGCAGCAAGAGCAAACACCCTACCCACTGGGCTATCGCCGGGCCCCAGAAGCAAAAATTTTAAGTGTTGCAAAGAAAACCTCTTCAACAAATGGTGCTGGGAAAACTGGGCAGGTACGTGTAAAAATATGAACTTAGACCTCCTTCTAACATCATGCACAAGTCAGATCAAACGGATTCTAGATCTCAATATCAGACATGAATCTATAAGGTACATAGAATAAAACATAGGAAAAAGGCTCTATGACATCGAAGCTAAAGGCATCTTCAAAGGCGACACCACTGACAAAGCAAATGGAATCAAAGATAAACAAATGGGATTATATAAAACTGAAAAGCTTCTGCACCTCAAAATAAACGGTGACCAAGATACAAAGACAATCCACAGAGTGGGAAAGGATATTCACCCAACACCCATCTGACAAGGGGTTAATATCCAGGATATATCAGGCATTGGTAGCACTTCACAAGAAAAAAACAGCCAACCTCATCAAAAAAATGGGGAGAAGAAATGAACAGAAGCTTCCAAAAAGAAGAAATTTGAATGGTCAAAAGGCATATGAAAAAGTGCTCTTCATCTTTAATCATCAGGAAGAGCAAATCAAAACAACAATGAGGTACCATCTCACACCACAGAGACTGGCACACATCCAAAACAGCAAGAACAACCGGTGCTGGCGTGGATGTGGGGAAAAAGGGACTCTCATCCACTGTTGGTGGGAGTGCTGGCTGGTCCAGCCCCTTTTTGGAAAACAATATGGGCATTCCTCCGAAAACTAGATATTGAGCTCCCATTTGATCCAGCAATAGCACTCCTGGGAATATACCGAGAGACTGAAAAACACATAGCAGAAACACTATCTGTACTTCTTTATTCATCTCTGCGCTATTCACTATAGCTAGAATCTGGAAACAACCTAAATGCCCGAGAACAGAGGGCTGGCTAAAGAAACTGTGGTTCATCTACACTATGGAATACTATGCAGCTGTCAGAAAAAAAATGAAATTATGAAATTTACCTGCAAATGGATGGACATGGAGACTATCATGCTGAGTGAAATTAGTCAGAAGGAAAAGGACAGATATAGAATGACTGCATTCATTAATAGGATATAAGTAGATACCAGTGTTTTACTAAATGTGTGAAATGGTAACGGCAGATTAAAACTCACCATTGAATATACACAAAGAGACTTAAGTGATAAACTCTAAATATCTGCAGGGCTAGCCACAATGTATAAAATAAGAGGGAGAGAGATGCAGAGACAGAGAGACAGAGAGAACGAGAGAAAAACTGGGGTACCTGCTACTGAGGTAGCCTGGGGATGGGCGGAGGGGGTGGGGTACATTGATGGTGGAAATGGGGCACTGGTGGAGGGATGGGTGCTGGAATAGTGTATTACCAAGAACCAATTATGAACACCTTTGTAATTGTATGTCTCACGGTGGTATAATAAAAAATTAAAAAAATAAATAGAAAACAAAACAAAACAAAAAACCTCAAAGGTCGGGGGCTGGAGCAATAGTCCAGCAGGTAGGGCGTTAGCTTTGCATGCGGCTGGCCCATGCTGGCCAGGGTTTGATCCCCGGCATCCCATATGGTTCCCGAGCACCGCCAGGAGTAATTCCTGAGTGCAGAGCCAGGAGAAACCCCTGAGCATTGCTGGGTGTGACCCAAAAAAGCAAAACAAACAAACAAACAGAAAAAAAACCTCAAAGGCCAGGCTGGAGCGATAGTCCAGCGGGTAGGGCGTTTGCCTTGCACGCGGCCAGTCTCTGCCGGCCTGGGTTCAATCCCCGACATCCCATATGGTCCCTGAGCACCCCCAGGAGTAATTCCTGAGTGCAGAGCCAGGAGAAACCCCTGAGCATTGCCGGGTGTGACCCAAAAAAAGCAAAAAAAAAAAAACAAAACAAACAAAAAAAAAAAAAACCCTCAAAAGGCCAGGCTGGAGCGATAGTCCAGCGGGTAGGGCGTTGCCTTGCACAGCCTGTGCCGGCCTGGGTTCAATCCCCGCATCCCATATGGTCCCCTGAGCACCCCCAGGAGTAATTCCTGAGTGCAGAGCCAGGAGTAACCCCTGAGCACGCCGGGTGTGACCCCGAAAAAAAAAAGAAAAAAAAACTCAAAGGCTAACAGAACACTAAGTTTCTTAATGCAAATCTCATCAGTGTTAAGCTCATAAAAGTCAATGAAAAAGGAGAAATATTAAAGGTGGCTAGAAATAAAATGTAATACACAAAGGTACTTGGATCAGGTCAGCATCAGACTTCTCAGCAGAAACATTACAGAAAAGAGAAAGCAGAATGACATGGTTACTCCCAATTCTAAAGATAAAATTTCCAGTCAAGAATACTCTACCCTGCTAATATATCAAGCAAATATCCTGACAGAATAAAGGCTCTCTCTGATAAACAAAAGCTAATAGAGCTTACCATCATCATACCTGTGCTGCAAGGAATGGTGAAAGGGAAAAAAAGGATAAACCAAACCTTGGATATTATGATAAATAATAACAGAGATTCAGAAACATAAATAATAAAACTAGATGACAACAACAACGAAACAAAAAAACATCAAAGGGGAAGAAGAATAGGACAGAATCTGTTGAGTCTAACATGAGTTAATGCCAGCACACACACAAAAAAAGAACTTTGGAATGAAAACATACAAGCGGTTCTCTGTGCACAGAGTGGGATGTCTCTATTATGCATTATGAAGGCAAACACAAATTCATAACGAAAGGCTGAGGTAAGGTATTTATAGCCAAGAGCACAGAGAAAAAGGTAGGTACTGCAATATCTGATTAGGAAGCTGTGGAATACATACCAGAGGAAATGACTCACAGCTATTATGAAAGATAGCAGGCCGGGACTTGAGGTGACTATGCTAAGCAGAACAAGACAGGAAGTGAAAGAAGATTCCAGATGGTTCTACTCATATGTGGAATATAAATAACCAAAACAAATGAACTGGTAAAACACAACAGAATGTCTCTTATGGGTACCAGAGGGAGCAGGGAAGTTGTAGAGGGGGAAGGAGGTGTCAAAGTTACAGGCACAATGACAGATTCAGTCACACACAAACACACACACATACACACACAGAGTGGTGAGTTGTAAGGCTCCACTTTTGCAGCACTGAAAACCAATGGTCAATCAGTCAAATCGGCTCTGGAAAAGGATGAAGAGGGGCCAGAGAGCTCTTTCAATGGACTGGAGGGCATGCGAGGCATGTGGAAGGCCTGGGTTGATTCCCTAGCACCCTATGGTCCTGTGAGCACTACTGGGAGCAATGCCCAGGCACAAAGCTGGGTGTGGCCCCTCAGCACTGCTGGATGTGACCCCAAAAAACAACAACAAAGAACTGTTAACACTTAATACCCCTCTCTTAAAACTACCTAGAGTATTCCTGACTGAATATTGTCCAGGACATAAATAGTGCTTTATAGAGAGTCGTACCCACTGTTATTTGATATTTTCATGGATTCATTTAAAAAACATTTGTCAAGCACCCACCATGTTCTTATGTGAGGGGCTGGGTCAAAGAGAATGGACCCCTACTCTACAGTTACAAAAAATTCTTCCTACTTTATCAAATATTTATGGAAGCTCTGATTCTGGCATTGCCTAGGGCCAAACATATTTTTATTTTCTCACAGAAGTAGTCAGTACATTCCTGTTTCTTTTTTCTGTTGTGGGTCATACCCGGCAGTGCTCAGGGGCCACTCTCCAGCCTGGAGATCATTCATGGAGGTGCTCAGGGAGCATGTAGTGTTAGAGGATTGAGCCAGGGTCTCCTGTGTGCAAGGCATGAGCTCTGCCCCCTGAGCTAGCTTGCAGTCAGTACATTTCTAAGGTGGATGCCCCAAAGAACTGAGTTCCTGGTTTCCAGGACAGTCACTGATTATCCATTATGGGAATCTAATAGAATTAAATCAGCTGTAAGTCCAGAATCTCTGAGCTTCAGAGAAAGTGGCAATATAAACAACCTCAAGGACCTCAATTCCAAAGGCAACTAAACTCCATTAGGGACTCACCAATCATCCAATAAACATTTGGGGGCATTTCTCCAGACTTGGCAGTGAGGTTGTTAGGAAAGTAAACAATGCACCTTAATTCCGCAGTAACAGAAGAGGGCTTAAAGAGTGCTGAGGAGGGGAAACTGCGGTTTGCTTTGTTTTATGAAGATATGCTTCTTACATGGAAAAAAATTAAAGTATTACAGGATGTTAAAATGCCGTTGGAGAGGAAGATACACTTCTCAGGTCAATGTATCAGTTATTAAATAAAGGCATTAAATCAATGATCACAAACCCCAACTGTTGTATATGACCAGAGCGAATCCACTTAACCTCTCCAACCCTAGTTCCCTCCATATGCCATCAATTCCCAGGCCCTTGGAAGAGAGAAATGACTGTCAGATTCTGGTATATTAAGCTACAGTTTGAAGTTTCCTCAAAATAGCCACACAATCTGCCTTATTCAACTATTAATAGTTCAAATATTCAATAGACACGTTACTTACATTACCAGCAAATCAGTAACATGCTCATAGCTTCACAAGACACATCAAGCAACCTACTATAAAATGCTTTGCTGTTATAAACCCCAAGGATAGCTAAAGCAATCCTTGGGAAAAAAGAAGATGGGAGGCATCACCTTTCCCAACTTCAAACTGTACTACAAGGCAGTAGTAATTAAAAAAAGCATGGTATTGGAATAAAAACAGACCTGTGGACCTATGGAATAGAATTGAGTATCCTGACACCCAACCTCAAACACATGATCATTTAATCTTTGATAAAGGTGCAATGAGTCTAAAATGGAGTAAGGAAAGCCTCTTCAACAAGTGGTGTTGGGAAAAACTGGGCAGCAACATGTAAAAAAATGAATTTGGACCTGTGTCTAACATCATGCACAAAAATCAGATC
Organism: Cryptotis parvus; assembly: GCA_021461705.1. Taxonomy (NCBI): domain Eukaryota; kingdom Metazoa; phylum Chordata; class Mammalia; order Eulipotyphla; family Soricidae; genus Cryptotis; species Cryptotis parvus. Next base: position 1,938 of record JAJIBD010010043.1, on the reverse strand, counting down.
AAAATGGACTAAAGATCTCAATATCAGACTTGAATCCATAAAGTACATTGAAGAAAATATAGGAAAAACCCTCCACGACATTGAAGCTAAAGGCATCTTCAAAGGTGAAACATCACTAACAAAGCAACTAGAAGAAAAGATAAACATATGGGACTACATGAAACTAAAAAGCTTCTGCACCTCAAAAGAAACAGTGACTAAGATACAAAAGCAGTCCACAGAATGGGAAAGAATATTCACCCAATACCCATCTGATAAGGGGTTAATATCCAGGATATATCAGGCACTGGTAGAACTTTACAAGAAGAAAACAAACAACCCCATCAAAAAATGGGGAGAAGAAATGAACAGAAACTTCAGCAAGGGAAGAAATTCGAATGGCCAAAAAACATATGAAAAAATGCTCATCATCACTAATCATCAGAGAGATGCAAATCAAAACAACAATGAGATACCACTTTACACCACAGAGACTGGCACATATTCAAAAGAGCAAGAACAACAAGTGCTGGCGTGGATGTGGGGAAAAGGGGACACTCATCCATTGTTGGTGGGAATGCCGGCTGGTACAGCCTTTCTGGAAAACAATATGGACTTTCCTCCAAAGACTAGAAATTGAACTCCCATTTGACCCAGCCATACCACTCCTGGGAATCTACTCTGGGAAACCAAAAATACGCAGCGGAAACACCATCCCTACTTTTATGTTCATAGCAGCATTATTCACAATAGCCAGAATCTGGAAGCAACCAGAGTGCCCGAAAATCGATGACTGGATAAAAAGCTTTGGTACATCTACACAATGGAATACTATGCAGCTGTTAGGAAAAATGAAGTTATAAAATTTGCCTATAAATGGATGGACATGGAGAAGATTATGTTGAGCGAAATTAGCCAGAAGGAGAGAGACAGATACAGAATGACTGCATTTACTTGCATGGCATAAATATATATGTACATATTATGATACCAATATCCAAGGTCAAGTGAAACATATATCAGGAGGTCTTGTCAAAGGTGGAGATTATCACAAACGGTGGGAGTCAGAGTTTAGGTAAGACAGAAAATGGAACAGGGTGCTAATAATAGTCGAGGGTACTAATGCCAACCTAGAACTGAGCATTAAATAGAGGCAAAAGGATACACATGACAACCTTTTAATGTATGTTCTGTAATCCATAGTCTGGAAGGGAAGGAAAAGAGAAAGAGAGAGAGAAAGGGAAAGAAATAAAGAACCTGCCATGGAGCAGGGCTGGGGAAGGGGGAGGGAACCGGGATGTTGGTGGTGGGAGATGGGCACTGGTGGAGGGACGGGTGCTGAAACACTGTATGACCAAAACCCAAACATGACCTTTTTAATTGTATATCTTTTTTATTTGTATATCTCACGGTGGTATAATAAAATACTTAAAAAAAAAAATAAAATGCTTTGCTGTTAGAAGAAGGGAAAAAACAAATAAACCCCTCAACACAAAACAGCCATTCACACAACACTTGTTCTCCAACTGTACACACTCTACTAGAGCGTGACGTGCAGAAACACGGGAGAACATGACACTGAGAATACTAGTATGGAACAGGAGGGATCAAAGGCCAAACAGGCAACTATAAGGTAAGGCAAAATCTAAGCTTGTCCCCTAAGCAACAGCATTCCAGGTCTCAAAATAGTTCATTCTCCTTGGGACACATTTTCATTTAGGTTGCTAGGTTTTTGTGGATTCTATCAGAAACAAGACAAGACATAGTTATACATTTGTGTGACTATTCTATACTATATTCACTTACACCTTGTTGCACTGCTATTTTCCTCCCTTCCTCTTTCCCTCCCTTCCTTCCTCCCTTTCTCCCCCACCTCTCTCTCTCTCTCCTCCAAAATGAGGATAGCTTCACATGTTCATTTTGTGCTTGTTTAGATATTTAAGACAACTGTTAACAGTT
>JAJIBD010010042.1:0-22903 GCA_021461705.1 Cryptotis parvus | reverse complement strand
AGGTCACTGTTGTGATTGCTAAGCTCTAATATTCTATCCTTAAAAGCAAGATGTAGTTTGTAGTCCAATAAAAGTCATTGCTCAAAGCAGATAATTAAACAGGACCTGCAGGCAGGTTCTGGTTTTAATGTTCGCTATAGAACAGAAGTAAAATATATTGTTTGTGTCCCGTTTGTTTGTCTGTTTGGGGCGTTTTACCCCAGCCAATATACTCGGAAATCCCCAGTTCTGCGCCTGATTACTCTGGTGAGCTCAAGGGGCCTTATGAAATGCCATGGATCAGACCCAGTTCCAGCCGTGTACTACCTCTTCGCGCCCTCAGAATATGCTCTTCTGTTAATCTCAAGGGACACTCATAGTATTTTGGAACCTTGTAGCATTGGGCAACCTTTTATGCTTTATGTTCTTGATTTGGGTTTTTTCTGCTGTTCTCTGTTGCCCAGCTTCTTGGAGACTCTAGGCTTCTGATTGATGAGACCAATGTTTCATTGTCTGTCCTTGTGATTAAGGTTGCTTGTGGTATTTACATTTCTAGAAGGTGATAGTTCACTGGCATGAAGAATAAATTTCTAATCCAAAATCCTTATCCTGAGCTCCTGGTTGAAATCAGGAGATACTTGTTGATTGAGATGAGTTCCCCTCCTACAATTTCAAATAAATTTGCCAAATTGTTTTGCTCTATCAAAACAACGATGGATATCACTTTACGCCCTTTAGAGACTGGCACATATTTTTCAAAAAAGCAAGAACAACAAATGCACCAGGCGTGGATGGGAAAAGGGGACACTCATCCATTGTTGGTTGGAATACCGGCTAGTCACAGTCTTATCTGGAAAACAATATGGACATTCCTCCAAAGACTAGAAATTGAGCTCCCATTTTGACCCAACCAGCCCCCTCCTGGGAATCTACTCTGGGAAACCAAAAATATACCTTGAAGCTTACCATCCCTACTTTTATGTTCACAGCAGCATTATTCACAATAGCCCAAAATTTGGAAGCTTCCAGAGTGCCTGAAAATCAATGACTGGATAAAAAGCTTTGGTACTTCTACACAATGGAATACTATACAACTGTTAGGAAAAAATGAGATTATAAAATTTGCCTATAAATGGATGGACATGGAGATGATTATATTGGGTGAAATTAGCCAGAAGGAGAGAGACAGATACAGAATGACTGCTTTTATTTGCATAACATAAATATATATGTACATATTATGATACCAATATCCAAGGTCAAGTGAAACATGTATCAGGAGGTCTTGTCAAAGGTGGAAATTATCACAAACGTAATGGGAGTCAGAGGCTGGTAAGACAGAAAATGGAACAGTGTGCTGACAATTGTCGAGGGTACTAATGCCAACCTAGAACTGAGCATTAAATAGAGGCAAAAAAGATACAATGACAATCCTTTAATGTATGTTCTGTAATCCATAGTCTGAAGGGAAGGAAAAGAAAGAGAGAGAAAGGGAAAGAGATAAAGAACCTGCCATGGAGGTGGGCTGGGGGAAGGGGAGGAACCGGGGACGTTGGTGGTGGGAGATGGGCACTGGTGGCGGGTTGGGTGCTCAGACACTGTATTGACCAGAACCCAAATATGAACTTTTTAATTGTATATCTTTGTAATTGTAAAATAAAAAATTAAAAAAATATGTTTTGCTAATATTTACAAGTTAATACACTTCATGTTTTGCATTCTCAAAAGCCTGGTTAATTGGGAAAGTGACCTCCAATTATGGATATTGTTGAGTTTGGGTTTTCATTAGAGTTTTCATTGAAAACCCAACCACCCCTGGGCTTGTGTTTTCATTAATGTGTGTGTATACACACATATATATAATGTCAGCAAATATTATTAAATACAGAACTACCCCAAGCTAATGTTGTGTCATATCAGAGAATCTGCATTTACCACCTTCTAGTAAAATTTCTTATTGAAGTTTGGCATAGCTTCAAAAGTAATGAAGAGATGTTCTGCATGCACAAAGGAATGAGAAACTACAGAAGGTCCTATTAGTCTCATTCTTCGACAAACAGATACAGAATTGGATGTTGTTGTTGTTGTTGTTGTTGTTGCTGTTGTTGTTGTTTTGCTTTATGGGTCACACCCAGCAATGCTCAGGGGTTACTGCTGGCTCCACACTCAGGAATTACCCTGGTGGTACTTGGGTGACCATATGGGGAGCCAGGGGGTCAAACATGGGTCGGCTGCATGCAAAGCAAACGCCCTCCCCGCTGGGCTACTGCTCCGGCCCAGGTAGCATCCTTCTATGTACCACCTGGAGAATGTGCTACTTGGTATAGAAAGTTTCGGTTCTACAAGTATAACTTATTGAGGACTAACACAAGTGTACTTGACTTCAAATCATAAAGGGAAAAAAATTACTTTAAAAATACACAAAATGCATTCATTACCCTTCAATTAATTTGTTTGTTTTTAAATAAAACAAGGCAGAGTAGCAAAGTTTCTGTAGCAAATTTTCAGGCTGCTCTTGAGAGCCATATTAACAATCAAGGTTTTGGCACCATCGTGGCCATTTAGATTCATCTTTTAAAAACTGAAGTTTTGCATCCCAGCTCTATCCCTTTTATTCCCATAAAATCGATAATTTCATTATCAGATTGTGGGGAAAGACAAACTTTAAAGCAGTGTTTTTATGAAAAAAAATTTTCTATATTAGAGGAGGAAAGATTATAATCATATTATTTCTAACCTATACAATTAGCTTAGCTCTTTTGGATCTGGCTGCTAAGTGGACTGGAAGTTTCTGGCTAAACACAAGCTGACTTGTCTGTCTTCTGTCTTCCTCTGCTACCACTCCCCTGCCAAGCCAGACACTTTTACCTGTCTTTCAGAGAATTCAGAGAATCTGTCTCATAGTCCCCTCTCCTTTCCCTACATACACTCATAATTCCCTTTAATTCATTTCCGTCCATACTGCCACTGTGATTTGTATTAATATACAACAAATTGTTGCACTCATAAATCCTACCTGAAACTCTTCAGTAACATACCGCTAGCAGAATCCCCTAATCCTGCCTAACCTGCAGTCTTGTATGAGCTGTCCCAAATACCTAAAAGAAGCCTCTAGCCACAGGTGGTTAGTAAAGTTTGACTTGACCAAATGAATGTGCTGTTAGTGTCAAGTACTCCAGTATTTGAAGACTTTAAACAGTAAAAAGTAGTGTGAATTATACTGTTAATTTTCACTGTCTTCACTGTATCACTGTCTTCCCATTCATCATCGATTTGCTCAAGTGGGCACCAGTAACATTTCCATATGTCCTGTCTCATACAAGTAGAGCCCAAGGGCACCTGCTTGCTCCAGGAACATAAAGAGCCTCAAACCATTCCATCAGGTCATGGGAATGAGGTCCATAATTTTACTGGTATTTGGCATAACAAATACGACACGGGTAGCTTGCCATGCTCTGCCGTGCGGGTAGCATATTCTTGTAGTCAGCTCTAAATCCAGCATTTATTGATGAACCGCACGGCCGCAAGTGGCCATGCAAGCCGGGCTGTGATAGGCTCATCTGCTGGGAGGAGTTCTGAGGGGAAAGACCGGATGTGGAAAATGGAGGCCCTCATGGAGTGGGGGGGGGTTGTCTGGATTATTGCGGGGCTCTGATGGGGTGGCGGGCCAGGGCTAGAACACGCCATCCCTCCCGGGCTCTCGTGAGCAGCTGGGCACAGGGGAGAGCCAGTAGCAGCTCTGCCCCATGTCTGTGAGTCTCTGGATCAGCATACCTGGGGCCTGATTTAAAAAAGACTTCTGCAGGGGTGGATCTCGATGAGCCAGGCTGTGATAGGCTGGTCTGCTGGGTGGAGTTCTGACAAGGGGGATGTCTGGATTTGGAAAATGGAGGCCCTCATGGAGTGGGGGAGTGGGTCGTCTGGCTTGTTGTGAGGCTCTGCTGGGGTGCCAGGCCAGGGCTAGAATAGGCCATCCCTCTGGAGGTGCCTCGTGAGCAACTGGGCACAGGGAGAGCCAGTAGCAGCTCTGCCCCATGTCTGTAAGTCTCTGGATCAGCATACCTGGGCCGGATTACCTGGACCTGTTAATTTTATAATAATTACATATTAAAATTAAAATATCTGAGGATATAAGGGGTTAAGTGCAGTATATTATTAACCTTGTTTTCATCTGCTTCCTTTTTACTTTTGCAATGTGGACGTAGAATTTAGATATGAGCAGAAATTAGCAACATTCCCATTCCCTTGAAGCTTGTGGAAGAAATTGGAGATAAATAGCACGGAAGACACAAGACCTGTTAGGGAGAAGTGAGATCTGAGCTACCAGTACAGTTAGTGGAATTTCAGGCAAGTAATGTATTATTGTTGTTGTTGTTGTTATTGTTATTGTTATTATATTGTACCACCGTGAGATATAGAATTTCAAAGATGCTCATGTCTCGGTTTTGGTCATAAGTGTTCCAGCACCCATCCCTTCACCAGTGCCCATTTCCTACCACCAATGACTCCAATTCCCTCCCTCCTCTCTAGCCTGCCTCTATGATAGGTTCTTTATCTCTTTTTCCTCTTTCTCTTTCTCTCTCTTTTCTTTTTCTCTTTCTCTTTCTCTCTCTCTCCTTCTCTCTTCCCTCTCTTACACATTGTGGATTGCAGTACATACATTTAGAGGTTATCATGTGTATCTTTTTGCCTATACTCAATGTTCAGTTCTAGACTGGTATTACCATTTTCGACAATTATTAGCACACTGTTCCCTTCTCTGTCTTCCCTAACCTCTGACTCCCTGAAGGTTTGACTTGCCTGAAGGTTTCAGGCAAGTAATTTTAAAGGAACTTTGGATAGGTGACTTTTGCATCCTAAAGGAAGTAAGGGAAGAACCTAGAGGGCCATCAGAGCAGACAGGAAATAGCAGAGACAGAAGCTGATAGACAGGAGACATTTTGTTTAGTTAAAAAAATTGCAAAGCAGTCAGGGTGACTTAATCTCAGTGAAATGAATCAGAGAGGGTCATGTGAGGGCCAGAGACATAACAAGAGCCAGATCACTTACTATTACAGGGTGCTGGAAGGACTTCAGCTCAAGGAGATAAGAAACTACCAGAGATTAAAACCAGTTTTGCTGACTCTGAAATTTTTCTCTTCAACTCAACCTTTCCCCTAATTTAAACATGTCTGGTCAAACATTTCAGAGTCTCTCTTGTTGTCCAAGACTTCTTTCTGACAATACAACAAACAGCACTGATTCTTGGTCTGTCACCCCTAAGACCCAATCCTGAGCCAGGATTCTATGTCTTACCAAACTGTGTCAACCTCAATCTATTCAACAGTCAAGTAAAAATAATTTACAGTAATGGGGTTTTCCTTTACCGTATGAAAATTTACAATATGGAAACAGATTGGGAGTTGGCACTTCCATCTTACAAGGAAAAAAGCAGAATGAACTGTACAGTAATTATTTATCTTTGGCTCTGTTAGAAAACTGAGGCAGCCAGACAGAGAGTACCCTGAAATCTGGAGAGACAGGTGCATGCAGAGCCCTAGCCAAGAGCAAATCGGAGCAGAACCCACTGAACCATAAACTGGTTGTCACAGGTGCATATGGCTGCTGCAATTAGATTGAGAATTTGACTCTTGCGTATCTAGCAGATACCAAGGCTTCTCTAAGTTAGAAACGATATCCAGGAGTAAATGGTTTACACAAATCATGAATCTTAAAAGATAAGGATAACTAGGAGATTAAACAACATTTGCAGCATAGGTAACATGATCATTGCCCATAATATATAAGTACCTAAAAATGCTTAAGACAGCTCAGGGACTGAAGAAATAGTATAGAGGTTAACGTGCTTACCTTGCATGCCTGTACTGCATACAGGACTCTGAGCATCACTAAAGATCACAGGAGGAAAAGGAGGATGAGGAAGAAGAGAATGGAGGAGGAAGAGGGAAGAGAAGAAAAAAAATGACACAATATTGGGCGGGTGATAGCCCAGCGGTAGGGAGTTTGCCTTGCACGCAGCCAGCCTGTGCCAGCCTGGGTTCGATCCCGGCAACCCATATGGTTCCCGAAGCACCGCCAGGAGTAATTCCTGAGTGCAGAGCCAGGAGAAACCCCCTGAGCATTGCCAGGTGTGACCCAAAAAGCAAAAAAAAAAAAAAAAAAAAAAACAATATATTATAAGGTAACCAAGTGTTTGGGGGGAAAATATGTACTGTGGGGAATGTTGGAGGACAGGTTTAGCTATTCTGGGAGTTTTATTGTTTTGCCCACTTCCCAGCTTAATCTGTTTAAGCCAAGGTTCATTCTAATGAGACCTCTCTTCTATGTAAACACTGCTAGAGGGTGTGGCAGTTACAGAAGTCACCTTGACTGAATAACTTCTGACTTATACATCTACTAAGACTTCTATGTTTTCTACATTGGGCACAGCTCCTCTCTATACCCACTGCACCCAACGTGGGACAGTTAGAATTTACCAGGAGACTACCATCCTGGCTACGTTGAGACTATAGGAAGACTATAGGAAGGATCATACTAGTTTGCTCTAAGCAGGCGAGTGTGACCCTTTCAGTACACAAGAACAAGATACTCAGACTCACCCTGGTGCAGATAATAATAAGGACCTTGTGGGTACCATCTAGATTACATGAAGTTCATGAAATTAAGATGTATTACTTTATACCAGCCCCCTCTCTCCTGTGTTTTACATAAGAGATAATCTCAGAAGAAGAGATTAGTCCTTGGTGTAACCTTTGTTTATACCTACAATAGGGTGTGGCACTGCCCTTCTACATTTGTTTAGGGTTCTTTGTTGACACGACCCTCCCTGGATTACTTTTGGTGTATATAAGGGAATGACTTGAGGCCCCTTGGCTTTTTGCTCCTGGCTTTGGACCTTTTCGCTTTAGGCTTTTGGCTCCTGCAGCTTTTGGCTTTTGGCTTTTTGCTCTTTGGCCTTTTGCTCCTTCTTCTGCGTAGGACTCATCTCGGGTGAGATCCTCTCTCTTTGGTGGGAGACTTAGGCTCTTTTGTATGGTCTAAGTTCGGACCAGAGCTAGAGTTTGTTCATTATATTGGAGTGCTGTGGAAGAGCTTTTGTACTAGTAAAAGCCTTTTTGGAACTGCACCGGGTTCATGAGTTTTCATCTGTTCCCCCGGCGTCCTCGGAGGTAGAAGAGAACTTCTGCCCTGACACTGTTGGGGACCCCAGCAGCTTCCCGACAGGGGAATTCGGCAAATTGAGAAAAATTCACAAAGATAACTGCTAATAGGGACATGTAGGAAAAGAAACTAAAATCATGGTGGTAGACTTAGTGATTAGCCTTTCTTGGAGGTCAATTTTGCAATACTTGCCAAAATGTTAAATAGGCAGGTTTTCCAAAAGACAGATTCTACTGACTTCTAGCAATGTATTCATATAATACTCTTGGTTAAGTGATAAAAATATGATGAACTTTGAGAACCTTAGTTCAAAATAAAGTAGCTTACTTAAGACTTCTTTTATAGTCTTCATGGAGTTTTGCAGTTTCTTTCCAAATGTCCTTTATCTTTTTATATTAATTCCTATCCCACGTGAATGGAATAAGTTTTTCCATTATATTTTCTACATACATTTCTATGCAGATTCACAGAGATTATCTCTATTTTATATAAAAAAAAATTTACTGCTAGTCCAAAAGTAGCTTAAAGGACTTGTGTGCATGCTTCACACATTGGAGGACCAGGTTGAATCCTTGACATTGCATGAGGCCCTGAGCAATGCCAGGAGCATATATGGGGGCAACCCCAAAACAAGCAAAATATGCTGATTTCTGTGTTTAGGTTGGATGCCGCTATATGACTATCTAACTGTATCTAGTAGTTTGCTAACTGTACCTACCAATTCCGTTATATATATATACTCCTAAGAGGAATATGTTAAGTACTGTTGCAGTCTATAAATAATTTTACAGCCAAAAACTTGGGGGGATTAAATATGGAGCAACAAAATGACACATATTTGGAAAAGCAGCAGGTTTGTAAAATGAAGTAGGTAAGGAAGGATGTGCTGTCTGAATGGAGCTTTCTAGAGTTCCTCGGAGTCAGTCGACAATGCCCACACTCTAAACAGGCAGTTCTTTCTCCAAATTAAATATTGAGCAGGCGCACAGCGTCCAAAACTGAGTTTGCATGTCACTGGGATAGTGAGTTTGGGTGGTAGGGAGAAAGGTGGTGGGCTTGGGGGCGCCATGTAGCACTGTAGGTAGGAGAGAATGCTTCCTTCAACCTTCGAGGAACTCCTGAAAAAACACATCCAGAAACCCAATAGTTTCCCCCTCCCTTTTAGGTTTGTGTTTTCAAAGCGATCTTTCTCAGTTTTTACCATCCTCTAGAATTTATAGATGTCTCTATCATAAAATTTACTTTTTGTTTTGTTCAGTGCTAGAGATCCCCTGGATAATCACTGGATACAAACCTAAGGCATTTTCTCCCAATCCTAGTGGGATGTTTCGCGGTATTATACTCTGAGCTTTGACTGGGTTTAAGGAGGCAGAAACTAAAATAGTGTGCTGGGTGACTCTGTATTCTATGATTTGTTTAACCAGTTCTTGATAAATCCTCGTTGTTGATGTTAAAAACATACCAGCACTTGGATGTGAGGGGGATCTGGCTGATCTGGCTGGCTTGGCAGTGTCCCTTTCCTCCTGACCGCTCCATGTGCGTCCCTCCCGAAGCTGCGCTCCGTCGAAGAGGACGGCCTTCCCCGAATAGAGAGGGACCGGTCTTCAGTCGAGGGTATACGAGTAGCTGCGCTCCCTGCTAGAACCTCCAAACAAGCTCTCAAAAACATACCAGAGCAGTGTTTAAAATCCCAATGCCTGTACTGACGTAATGGCATTAATAAAGACTATGAACTGAAGAAACACCAGTGTAACGCAGGTCTTGCTCTGCCTGCCCACAATTGCTCAAAGAAAGCTGCTCCAGCAGTCAAAAAAATATATATATACAATCAAATCAAAATTGGAAACGAGACAAAACTTGGAAGACAGTCTAGACCCAGGACAAGCCTTTACAACACTGGGGTTTCCACCAGAAACTGCGCCCAGTACAAATCATGCTTTCAGTCCATTTACATAATTGGCTAAACCTCGAGGTCTGCTGTCTGGCGAGCACACACTTCGAAATTTAGTTCTTTCAGTCCTGTGTGAGGCAATGCTGGCAGCTGTGATTTCAAACTTCCCTTACTATCCTGGCACCCATCAACGTGTGATTGCACAAAATTCCATCTGGCGGGAGATGGGGTGATTTTAATTGCAACACTGCATTTGGCAAGTAGAAGAGACAATGCATTGAAAGTTTTGCACATAATGAGACTGCATTTTCTATATTTTTTTCACTGACTGTCAAGGCAAAACTACTTTAGTTTCACACAAAGGTTTTTCTATTGAAATCCTGGTCGTAAATCAGGAGCTGTCACGCTCTGAGCAATCACTCTGGCGAGAAGGCTTTCTTTAAAGCAAGTCCCATCAGCTGCTTCCTGCTCTATCGAAAATTCAGTGAGGCACCAGTCTTCAATGACTATCTTTGATAATTGCTCTCCCCCAATTGGTGCAGTTGAGGAAAATTATAGGTATCCAGAGTGCATGACTTAATCGGCTTAGAAGGAATACATTCATTGTCCCACCCTTGCCTTGCTTTCACTTCTTTTTCAGAAACATTTTATTCTTCCATCCTCAGTTTGAGTTGAAATTCAGTTTTCTGGAGAGGTTCAAGTCTAGAGCTACACCCTACAGAACATAATACCACTGCTCAAGGTTAGGACATATTTATTGACAAGTTCTACTGACGGCTCTTTCCCTTCTGTCCACCAAACTCTCCTACTGATTCTAAATATTCTGCATATGTTTTACGTATCAAGTATTGCTGATGAAAAGTCTGATACCATTTGGATTTTCTTTGCTTTGTGCATAGACTATCTCTTTTTCAATTACTAGATGTTTTTACATTTTTTTCCTTTTATTCTGCTGTTAAGTTTCACTTCAAGGTGCTACTTTTTGTAAAAGGTGTAAAACTACATTTAAAAGTTCTCTTTCCTTTTAATACAGACTTGAATTGTTCTGTTAACGTTTGTTGAAAAGACTGTCCTTCCTATGTCAAACGGCTTTGCTCCTTTAACATAGATCTGTGAGCATCTATTTTGAGCTCCTTTCTTTAGACCACTGATCTATGTCTATATATACATCCATTATTCTTCCAGCATTACACTTCACCCTGTAAAAAGGTTTACCAACAAATACTCCCATAAAGAATTTTATAATTTACTTTTACTAAATGTCCCCATCAACACTGAATTTTACATCTTAAAACGTCTTCCAATCTGTTAGATTTCCCTCCCCATCTTGCAAAAGCATTCATTTACCAAAATGTCTGCTTACTCCTTAATATACTAGGATGTGGGCCAAGAGATAGTTCAAATGACTCTGTGCATGCTTTGCATGCAAAAGGCCACATTAAATCCTTGGCACAACATAGTCACCTAAGCACTGAGCTGGGAGTAGTCACTGAGTATTACTAGCTGTGCCCCCAAAAAATTACATGTGTATACATGTATACATAATCATATATACACATATGTACATTAAGTTATCACTATCCTATCACTATCCTCCCGTTGATCATCTATTTACTCAAGCGGGCACCAGTAATATCTCCATATGTCCTGTCTCATGTGGGCACAGGGAGAGCCAGTAGCATCTCTGTCCCATGTCTGTAAGTCTCTGGATCAGCATACCTGAGCGGATTTAAAAAAGACTAGAGTCCAGAACTCCACTCCACCAGTAATATCTCCATATGTCCTGTCTCAGAGACTTACAGACATGGGGCAGAGTTGCTACTGGCTCTCCCTGTGCCCAGCCGCTCATGAGGCACCCAGGAGGGATGGTGGGTTCTAGTCCTGGTCCGCCACCCCAGCAGAGCCTCACAACAAGCCAGACGACCCCCACTCCATGAGGGGCATCCATTTTGACATCCGGACTTCCCCCTCGTCAGAAATCCACCCAGCAGAAGAGCCTATCACAGCCCGGCTCATGGAGATCCACCCTGCTGCAGTTTTTTTTTAATCTGGCTCAGGTATGCTGATCCAGAGACTTACAGACATGGGGCAGAGCTGCTACTGGCTCTCCCTGTGCCCAGCCACTCATGAGGCACCCAGGAGGGATGGTGGGTTCTAGTCCTCGCCACCCCAGCAGAGCCTCACAACAAGCCAGATGACCCCCACTCCATGAGGGCATCCATTTTCCACATCCGAACTTGCCTCGTCAGAACTCTGCCCAGCAGACCAGCCTATCACAGCCCGGCTCGCGCGGTTCATCAATAAAAGCTGGATTTTCAGATGACTAAAAGAGTATGCTACCCACATGGCAGAGCCTGGCAAGCTACCCGTGTCGTATTTGATATGCCAAATACCAATAACTGTTATAGACCTCATTCCCATGACCAGATGGAATGGTTTGAGGCTCTTTATGTTCCTGGAGCAAGCAAGTGCCCTTGGGCTCTACTTGCATGAGACAGGTCATATGGAGATGTTACTGGTGCCCACTCGAGCAAATCGATGATGAACGGGAAGACAGTGACAGTGATACAGTGATGTCCTGTCTCATGCTAATAGAGCCCAAGGGCATCTGCTCACTTCAGGAACATAAAGAGCCTCAAATCATTATATTAGGTCATGGCAATTAACTAATATAATTGTTATTGGTATTTGGCATATACCGGCAGCTTGCCAGGCTTGCCATGCAGGTGGTGTACCCTTGTAGTCACCTCTAAATATAGCATTTATAGATGAACCACACGGCCGCTGTGGCCAAGTGAGACGGGCTGTGATAGGCTGTCGTTGGGTGGAGTTCTGGCGAGAGGGAAGTCTGGATGTGGAAAATGGCGGCCCGATGGAGTGGGGGAAGTCATCTGGCTTGTTGTGCAGCTCTGCTGGGGTGGTGGGCCAGGACTAGAACCTGCCATGCCTCCCCGGTGCCTCATGAGCGGCTGGGCATAGGGAGAAGCAAGTAGCAGCTCTGCCCCATGTCTGTAAGTCTCTGGATCAGCCCTGTAAGTCATCTTAATCATTTTGGTAATGTTGAAATATTATGGAAAATAATTTACATATTACAGTACTTTTGTTACTGGTGTTACAAATAGTTCCATTCAATTTCCTAATAATCATCAATTATTTTTTGTCTTACTATACAGAATTCTGTTCTTCACGTCTATGTAGTCAAACCTGTCTTTTAGGTTTCTTGACTTGTATAAATATCTTATTTCTGAGTTTCATTTCTAAGAAAAGACCTTGACATCAGGTGTCTAGGATTCAAATTTTCTATCTAATTATAGCAACCACATGGACCCTGTGGTTTAAAAAATGTCATTTGAAAACTCTGCTTTCTCAAATTGTAATTTTATTAATAATAATTAATATTCAGTTTAGTACATGTTATCTAATGCTGCCTCTATAATTGCTTGTATCAATCAGGAATAATTTAAGAATAAAATGAATAAAAATTAAACTCCTTGGTATATATTTAAAATAAATGAAACCTGGGCCAGAGCAAAATTATAGCAGAAATGGTTTTTGCCTTACACATGGGCGACCTGGTTCCCCATATGGTAAGAGTAACCCCTGAGAATTGCCCAAAAAGCAAAAAAAATAAAATAAAATAAAATAAATGAAACTAACATCTCAACAAAAATATAGATAGAAATATTAAAATCTGCACCACCTATAATAACCAATAAGTAGAAACAACCCAAAAGCACATCAAATGATAAATGGATAGATAAAAATACAGATTATTTTATACTGGAATAGTATCCAGTCAAAACTAGGAATGAAGTACTGATACACACTACAACCTGATGAGCCCTGGAAACATTCCAAGATCAGATCAAATGAGATCGGGCACGTTCAGGGTGGTATGGCCTGGAAACATTATGACATATAAAAGAAGTCAAACACAAAGTACATATGTTACACAATTCTATTCTATGTACATTAAGGATAGAAAGTGAAAGCAGATTAGTAATTTCAAAGATAATGGAGATGTTACTGCAAGGTAAATATGGGAGTTCCTCTGGGAATATTCCCTGCTCCCAGAAAACAGACAGCTTAAAAACCATTTACACTTCTATGGGCCCGTCGCCTCTGGGGGGTCCCGGAAGCAGCCGGATGAGACTCGCCCATCACACTAGCCACCATTTTTGCTGTCCGACGCTGCAAAACTGCCTCGCGACCAGATCAACAGAGCAAAAGTCAGTTCGAGCCCAGGTAGGCGGCTCCAAGAGGCGGGAATCACTGGGAAGTGCGTCAGATGGAGGCGTGGTCGTCCCTTCCCCCTCCATCTTGTCGAGCCTGGTGGCCCTGCCGGGAGCTGCCCACGGGCCAGCACAGGGCCTCACGGACGACTGGGGGAGGCTGGCGCTCGGCTCGCGCGCGGGGCCTAGCTGACCATGGAACCCCGAGGAGGGCAGATGGGTTTTGGGAGTGGGCCCGTCGCCTCTGGGGGGGTCCCAGAAGCAGCCGGATGAGACTCGCCCATCACACTAGCCACCATTCTTGCTGTCGGACGCTGCAAAACTGCCTCGCGACCAGATCAACAGAGCAAAGCCAGTTCAAGCCCAGGTTGCGCGGCCGCAAGCGGCCACGCTGGTCCACTAAACTAGTGAAACAGTAATGTCTTTTAATGCACTGCATTCCACTAAGAGCAGGAAAGTTTGTTGGGAGGGAGATATAAAGAGGAAAGAAATGACATCAGAACCCGCCAAGTGGTTGAGGTGCGGGGGGGGAGGGGGAGGTTGGGACATTGGTGATGGGAGATGGGTTTGGGCGGAGGGTGCGTGTTGGAACAGTGTAGAACCAAAACTCTACATGAGCATCTTTCAATTAAAAAAAAAAAGGGGTGGAATCTACCACAAACATGTGGGAATTAGTGGTTAGGTAAGACAGAGAAGGGAACAGTGTGCTAATATTTGTCAAAAGTGATAATACCAGCCTAGAACTGAGCATTGAATATAGGAAAAAAGATATACATGATGATCTCTAAATGTATGTATTGCAATCCACAATGTGTAAGAGAAGAGAGAAAGAGAGAGAGAGAAGAGATAAAGAACTTGCCATAGAGGCAGGCTAGGGAGGGGGAGGGAAGTGGGGACATTGGTTTTGGGAAATGGGCACTGGTGGAGGGATGGGTGCTGGAACACTGTATGGCGGAAACCCAAACATGAACATCTTTGTAACTGTATATCACATGGCGGTGTAATAAAATATTAAAAAAAAAAAACCATTTACACTTCTATGTTCATAGCAGCACTATTCACAATAGCCAGAATCTGGAAATAACCAGAATGCCCAAGAACAACAATGGGATAAAGAAACTTTTGGTACATCTACACAATGGAATACTAGGTTGCTGTTAGGAAAAAAGAGTTATAAAATTTGCCTATAAATGGATGAACATGGAGAGAATCATGCTGAGTGAAATTAGCCAGAGAGAAAAGGACAGATAAAGAATGACTGCATTTATCTGGATTATATATATGTATATATATATATATATATATATATATATATCACTATCTTCCCATTAATCATCTATTTGCTAGGGAGGGCACCAGTAATATCTCCATATGTCCTGTCTCATGCTAGTAGAACCCAAAGGCATCCGCTTGCTCCAGGAACATAAAGAGCCTCAAACCATTATATTAGGTCATGGGAATGACCCAATATAAATGTTACCGGTATTTGGCATATCAAATACTACACGAGCAGCTAGCCAGGCTTGACGTGCGGGGGGGCATACTGTTGTAGTCACCTCTAAATAAAGCATTTATTGATGAACTGATGAACCATGTAGCCGCCAGCGGCCACGCGAGCTGGTCTGCTGGGTGGAGTTGTGATGAGAGGAAGTCCGGATGTGGAAAATGGCGGGCCCCATGGAGTAGGGGAGGGTGGTCTGGCTTGTTGTGAAGCTCTGCCGGTGGCAGGCCAGGGCTAGAACCCGTCATGCCTCCCGGGTACCTCATGAGCAGCTGGGCACAGGGAGAGCAAGTAGCAGCTCTGCCCCATGTCTGAGAGTCTCTGGTTCAGCATACCTGGGCTGTATTGAAAAAACCTGCTGCAGGGTGGCTGTCGATGATCCGGGCTGTGATAGTCTGCTCTGCTGGGTGGAGTTGTGAGGAGAGGGAAGTCCGGATGTGGAAAATGGTGGGCCCCATGGAGTAGGGGAGGGTGGTCTGGCTTGTTGTGAGGCTCTGCCGGGTGGCAGGCCAGGTCTAGAACCCGCCATGACTCCCGGGCACCTCATGAGCAGCTGGGCACAGGGAGAGCAAGTAGCAGCTCTGCCCCATGTCTGAGAGTCTCTGGTTCAGCATACCTGGGCAGGATTGAAAAAAAAACTGCTGCAGGGTGGCTGTCGATGATCCTGGAAAATATGAAACCAATATCCAAGATCAGGCAAAATATGGATCAGGAGGTCTTGTTAAAGGTAGAATCTACCTCAAGTGTGTGGGAGTCAGAGGTTAGGAGTAAAAGGTTATGTAAGACAAGAGAGAGACAGGAACAGTATAATAATGTAATAATAATTATTGGAAATGATAATACCAGCCTAGAACTCAGCACTGAATGTAGGCAAATGGATATACGTGACAACCTCTAAATGTACATATAACAAGCCAAAATGTGTAAGAGAAGGAAGAGAAATAGAGAGAGAGAGAGAGAGAGAAAGCGAAGAAAGAGGGAGGCTGGGGGGAGGGGAGAGGGAATCAGTTGTAGACAGAAGGGAAAGAGTGTCAGTAGAACTTGTCAATAAATATGTCCTAACCTTGAGCAGTGGTATTACGTTCTGTAGTGTGTAGCTCTAGACTTGAACCTTTCCAGAAAACTGAAGTTCAACCCAAACTGAGGATGACTTTTATTATACCACTTGGGGTATACAATTACAAAACTGTTCATGATTAGGTTTCAGTCATACAGTGTTCCACCACCCATCCCTCCACCAGTGCCCATTTCCCACCATCAATGTTCCCAGATTCCTCCCCACTCCCCCAGTCTGCCTCTATGGCAGGCACTTTGCCTCTTCTCTCTCTTTCTCGCTCTCTCTCTATATACACATACATATATATGTTGCTCCATATATATATGTATATATATATATATATATGTCTATTTCTCTCCCCCTTCTCTTACACATTGGCTTGCATACATATATTTAGAATTTACCATGTACATTCCTTTGCCTGCATTCAAAACTCAGTTCTAGGCTGGTATTACCATTTCCAACAGTTATTAGCACACTGGTCCGTTCTCTGTGTTACCTAACCTCTGACTTCCACACAATTATAAGAGATTTCAATCACTGACAAGTCCTCCTGATCCATGTTTTAACTGGCCTTGGATATTAGTATCTTGCTGTTTTTCTTTTTTATATTCCACAAATAGACTACACTTATAGACCTCATTCCCAAAACCTGATGGAATGGCTTGAGGCTCTTTATGTTCCTGGAGCTACCAGATGCCCTTGGGCCCTTGGGCTACACTAGCATGTGACAGGACATATGGAGATGTTACTGGTGCCCCCTCAAGCAAATTGATGATGAATGGAAAGACAAGTGAAGTTATACAAGTGATCCCACAAATGGATGCAGTCATTCTGTATCTGACTCTTTCCCTCTGGCTAATTTCACTCAACATTTTATCCTCCATGTCCAAGGAATGACATTTTTAATAGGTGATAGAGAAAAATCACACCTCACTCAAGTGAGAGAAGGAATTTGGAGTTCCAACCTCTGTCGCTATTCTAAAATCAAGGGCGCTGTCTCATCTGCCAGGACATCAAAATTCAGATGGGTTGGTCATATAATGCGATCTGGAGATGACCGTTGGACTAGAGCCATTACCAATTGGATCCCACGGGACATCAAAAGATCATGTGGCCACCCACCTGAAAGATAGTCAGACTTCCTTATCAAGACCCTAAACAGTTTGAGGCTCTTAGTATCCCCGAAACAAACAGATGCTGTTTGGCTATACTGGCACGTGATAGGGTCAAATGGAAACATTACTGGTGCCCGCTCGAGCAAATCAATGAATAACGGTATATCAAGTGATCAAGTGACAGAGCAAGCCTCTATGGAAGAGCGGCACAGAAACAAAGAATTAAAGACTGACAGACCAGACCCAAAGCTGCGCTCCTCGGCCCATGTAGAGCTGCCCATGGAGTTTCGGAGGGCGGTAAATGGCTTACCCCCCCGGCTGAGTCCAACATAGCTCCACGGGTCAGCAGACACATTGGGGGGTGGCTGCACCAGCCGGATATGGAGCAGGGATCAGGCTACTCCCCCATCCCTCCACCTCCATGTCAGCAGGTGTGGCTGCGGGCCCGCAGCTTCCACAAGCAGCAAGGCCGGACAAGAGACAAACCAGACCCACAGCTGCGCTGGTGCACAACCACTCTGCAGCTGTGCAGAGTCTCATGACTTAGATAATAGTGAAGGCTATGACCAGGTCATTCCCAGGATCTTTCACATTTATGCATTATAATGATCATTGTAGTTGCAATGCACTGGGGAGGTTGATGGGAAATGGGGAATTACAATGTCACACTACAACTCACTATTGAATATACACACAGAGACTTACATCATAAACCGTAGATATCTGTAGGGCAAGCCACAAAGTGTATAAGGAGAGAGAGAGAGAGAGAGAGAGAGAAAGAGAGAGAGATACAGAGATGGAGACAGAGACAGAGAGAGAGAGAGAGAGAAGGAAAGGCGCCTGCTATAGGGGCAGGCTGGGGTTGGGTGGGAGGGAGTGTGGGGACATTGGTGGTGGGAATGGGGCACTGGTGGAGGGCTGGGTGCTGGAACACTGTATGACAGAGAACCAATTGTATATCTCACAGTAGTTTAATAAAATTTTTTTTAAAAATTAAAAAATAAAGACTAAAGAGTTGGGACCCGAGTGATAGCAGAGCATGTAGGGCATTTGCCTTGCATGCGGCCAACCTGGGTTTGATCCCCAGCATCCCATCTGGTCCCCCAAGCACTGCCAGGTGTAATTCCTGAGTGCAAAAAACCAGGAGTAACCCCTGAGCATTGCCAGATGTGACCCAAAAAAGCAAAAAAAAAATGTTTCTAATCACATTCAGAAAGAACCCAACATCCTAGGACAGGATCACATTAGAAATTTCAAAAGAAAAACCAGTGTTGAGGGGAAGTAAAGAACATAAAAACGAGATAACCCAGGTTTGATCCCCGGCATCCCATATGGTACCCCAAGCACCACCACGAGTAATTTCTGAGTGCAGAGCCAGGAGTAACCCCTGAGCATTTCCAGGTCTGATCCAAAAAGCAGAAAAAAAAAACCTGAGATCAGAGAGGAAAAGGAGGCAGGACGAGGAAGGTGAGGAACAAGTCGCATTGGATCTTGTGAGCAATTGTAAGGACTTTGGTAAATTTTGCATATCTAGGTCTCAACCTAGGGCTCACACAAGCAAAGTAGGTGCTCTACCACTGAGCCATAATCCCAAGCCCAATCACAGGACTTCAGTTCTTAACAACAAGCGCAATAAGGAGCCTTGAGGAAGTCATTGACTGTGTGAAACTTAACTTGTCGTTGTCTCAATGACAGTCATTGTGTCAATGTCTTCTCACTGACTCACTGATTCTCATTGTCTCAGTGACTCTGACTTAGCATGTTATTTTCTGAATCAGATGCTTCTTGAGCATTCTACAGAACCTTAGCACCACTTACCAGCTGCTGCAGGGAGTTAACAGTTCGGGACTCTCAGTGCACAGCAACTGAATCAAACATTTTTTTCTGCTGTTTTTTCTTCTTTGCTTTTTTGGGTCATACCCAACAAGGCTTACTCTGGGTTCTGCACTCAGGGATTATCACTCCTGGTGAGGTTCACAAGGTCATATGGAATACTGGAGATTGAAATGGATAGAGCAATTGTGAGACAAGCACTCTGCCCACTGTATTATCTCTCCATCCTCTAAATCATAACTTTTCTTCAAAGGCTCTGCATACCTCTTGTTATCTGCCCAGATGCCGGAGAGCACTTCTGCTGCTGAGCTGAGCTAGGGTGCACCTGCATTTCCCAATAATATCGGGGAGCAGCACTGAATCCCCTTTCTGCCCCGAAAGGGACTGGCGGCTGGCAGATAAAGACTCAAAAAATCCAGCAAAGTTCCAAAAAAGCTTTACTCACACAAGGTCAGGCATTACAATCCAACATCAAGAAAGCCCCAAACGTCCAATTCCTATTGGACCCACACCACGTGCTTGGGTTAGAATCCTCAAGCAAAGATTGCTGGGGACCTTGAACATGTGCACCAGTCAGAGGTCAGACCCAAACTGGAAGAAGATGGCAAAATGGCCCCTTCTCCTTCTTACTAGCTTCTTTTATTGTCAGAAGCCTGTGAAGTACTTCCAGTCCAGCCCATTGGGGGGCTGGGCTAGCTAAAGAAAAGCCAGGTATATTCTTTAATAGTTCAGGTCCTGCCTTTCTGCATGGGCCCAAAAGACTGTACCGAAATGCAAATCTTCAGGTGAGCCCCTGGTTCAATTGTAGCAAATGCTGATATGCCAGAGCTGACTTCCTGATATGAATTTCCCTAGCAGTAAGGGAGAGGATTGACATCTCTGAACCAGAAAGCAGTTCAAGATATAATTTGTCATATAATGAATACACATCCAGCAAAACTCTAAAACTCCACAAGGGTCCAAAATCTGTCAGAACAACTTGCTTACTTTGTTTTTTTTTTTTAATTTTTTATTTTTACAATTACAAAGATATACAATTAAAAAGTTCATATTTGGGTTTTGGTCAAACAGTGTTGCAGCACCCATCCCTCCACCAGTGCCCATCTCCCACCACCAACGTCCCGGTTCCCTCCCCCTCCCCAGCCCCCCTCCATGGCAGGTTCTTTATTTCTTTCCATTTCCTTCTCTTTCTCTTTTCCTTCCCCTCCAGACTATGGATTACAGAACATACATTAAAGGGTTGTCATGTGTATCTTTTGCCTCTATTTAATGCTCAGTTCTAGGTTGGCATTAGTACCCTCAACAATTGTTAGCACACTGTTCCATTTTCTGTCTTACCTAGCCTCTGAATCCCACACGTTTGTGATAATTTCCACCTTTGACAAGACCTTCTGATATATGTTTCACTTGACCTTGGATATTGGTATCATAATATGTACCTATATATTTATGTTATGCAGATAAATGCAGTCATTCTGTATCTGTCTCTCTCCTTCTGGCTAATTTCGCTCCAACATAATCTTCTCCATGTCCATCCATTTGTAGGCAAATTTTATAACTTCATTTTTCCTAACAGCTGCATACAACTTGCTTACTTTGCCTAAGGAATTATTTAGTCATGCCCACGTGCCCTGGGAAAGGCTCGCATGGCTCTTTGAATTAGTAGGACTGATTACATTATGGCTGATCCAGCATCGCCAAGTGGTCTCTTGGACTGACTGGCAAAAAGAGTATTGCATTGAGGCCGGAGTGATAGTCTAGCGGGTAGGGCATTTGCCTTGCAAGCGGCCGGCCCATGCCAGCCCAGGATCGATCCCCGACATCCCTATATGGTCCCCTGAGCACCGCCAGGAGTAATTCCTGAGTGCAGAGCCAGGAGAAACCCCTCAGCATTGCCAGGTTTGCCCCAAAAGGCAAAAAAAAAGAGTATTGCATTGGAGCTAGATGAGATATATGATAATTTCATCATTTAAAATTATGAAACCAACCCAATTCTGCCCAACTGTATGCTCCAGAGATTCCTAAGGGCAGGAAGCAGCTCTTAACACATGCTAAATTAGCAAGCACCTAGAGCTCATTAGGGCATGTCTCCCAACACCCAGGTGTGCCTTTATTTTTTTAACTATTTTATTATACCACCCTTAGATATACAATTACAAGATGCTCATATTTGAATTTTGGTTCTACAGTGTTCCAACACCCCATCCCTCCACCCGTGCCCATCTCCCATCACCAATGTCCCCACCTCCTCCCCCCCTCCCCAACCTGCCTCCATGGTGGGTTCTGTATCTCCTTTCTCTCTTTCTCTCTCTCTCCTCGCTTCCCTTTCTTACAGTTTGTGAATTGTAGTATATTCTAGGACATGATTGGTTCCACTAGTTTGATGACTTGGGGGAGAGCCAGATGGCAGCTCTCGCCATTGTGTCTGAGTCCCAGGGCTGGTCGCCTCTGGGGCAGTTTATGGGCAGGGCCACCAGGCCTCCAGGATGAGTCAAAGAGGGGAAGGGGTGGCCCCAGCTCCGGCTCATGAAAGCCCAGTGACTTCCGCCTCCAAGGGTGACTTCCGCCTCCAGGTATGCCTTTAAAGCTGACCCAAGCCATATTCCATATACAGATCACTAAAATTGATGCATTCTTACTCTAACGTATACCCTTCACCATGGTATTAAAAACAAAATAATAGGTCCCATCTCTTATCTACCCAGCAAAGAAACAATTTTTAGCTTTCAGAAGGTGATGATAAAGCTTCACTGGATCTAACATAACTCTAGTGTTATGGCAGTTGAATAATGTTCCTGGTTATTGGCTTATCCTCCTATTCACTTCATTTCTCCACTCTCTATCCCACACCTCCACTCCCTAGAACTGTTCAGCCGATTAATGGAATTCACATGTATCTCAAATCACTTAGGAAAAAATACAGTTAGCACCTCCTTCTTCCTCCTCAAACTATGACTTTAGTGTATCATAGTAGAGCCCAAAGGATATAGTGCTTGCCTAGAATCTCAAAAAATTATGAAACCTAAATGGTCTTTACTGAAAATTAATGAACCTACCCTGGATTTCCTTAAGTCCTTTTGGCCTTCTCTGTGCCCTACAAGTAGAAACAGAAAAATGAACCTGGGGGTTCAGAGAGATAGTACAGCAGGTAGGACATTTGCTTAGACATGGCCAACCTGTGTTCGATCCCCAGCATGGTCCCATGTGGTCCCTGCCAGGAGTAATTCCTGAGTGTAAAGCCAAGAGTAACCCTGAGCATAGTCGGATGTTATCCAAGATAAATTGAAAAGAATCTGGAAAAATCTACATCAGGACTCCCCAGCACGCCAGAGCTCCACCCAGCAGAAGAGCTGATCACAAGGCCGACTAGTCAGAGTCCCACCCTACAGCAGTCTTTTTCAAGCCCAGTCGAGGTATGCCTGATCCAGAGACTCACATGCACAGGGGCAGAGCTGCTACCGGCTCTCCCTGTGCCCAGTTAATCATGAGGCGCCCGGGGGAAGGCAGGTTTTAGCCCCTGGCCCACCATCCCAGCAAAGCCTCACAAGAAGCCAAAAGAAACCCGCATGCCATGAGGGCCGCCATTTTCCACATCCGGACTCCCCAGCTCGTCAGAGCTCCACCCGGCAGAAGAGTTGATCACAAGTTCATCAATAAATGCATGTGATGAGAGGTGAATACAAGAGTATCCACACCCACATGGCAGAACCTGGCCAGCTACCTGTGTCATATTTTATTTTTATTATTTTATTACACCACCTTTAGATATAAATTACAAGATGCTCATGTTTGAGTTTTGGTTCTACAGTGTTCTAACATTATCCCTCCACCCATACCCATCTCCCATCACCAATGCCCACACCTCACTCCCCGCTCCCCAGCCCACATCCATGGTGGGTTCTGAATCTCCTTTCTCTCTTTTTCTCTATCTCTCCCTCTCGCTTCCCTTCCCTACACATCGTGGATTGTAGTATATTCTAGGACATGATTGGTTCCACTAGTTTGATGCACTGCACCACCACAAACAGCTGCACGACTTGGGGAGCCTAGTGGTCAGCTGAGCTAGGAGAGCTAGATGCCAGCTCTCCCCATTGTGTCTGAGTCTCTGCATGCTATGGCCAGTCGCCCTAG
>JAJIBD010010041.1:0-75696 GCA_021461705.1 Cryptotis parvus | reverse complement strand
TTAGGTGGGCAAAAGTGTGGGGGGTGAGGAGTGCAGAACAGATGAAGGAATCAAGAAACTGCCACGAGGCCAGAGCTAGTTAAGGCGGACACAAGTTGATCCCTGGCCCTCCATAGAGTCCCCCGAACTCTTCAGGAGTGAGCCCTGAGCACAGAGCCAGGATTTGCCCTGAGCATTGCTGGGCTTGGTCCAAAATACGGAGTGGGGGAACCTATGGTGTATAAACGCTGCGGATACTTGTCACTAGCAACAAGGAAAAAGCGAAATCCTGCAAGTGCCGCTTCATGGGTGGAATTTGAGGGCATCATGCGGTGTGCAGTGAGCCAAAGGGAGAAGGACGGACACTGAACGGCTGATGCGGAAAGAGCTCAAGAGACTACAGCATGTGCTTTGCAAGTAGGAGGCCGGGGCTCAAGCCAGCACAAGGTCCTCCGGAGCTGCAGGTCCCCTGAGCATGGCCGGGTGTGACCCAAAAAGGAAAAAATAAAAAGGGGGCTGTCATAAGTGATTCCCTTCCAATCCCAGTCCCAGGTGTGGCCCCAAACTTCGAGACAAAAAACCAAATACCACAAGATCTTACTCTTGGAGTCTAGAGGAACACAACAGGAGATACATAAGGCGAATGGGAACACCCAGAGTCTGCCTGACCGTCACAGCACATCACTGTAAGCAACAAAGCTGAAACAAAGACTATGGGTAGGGGTGAGGAAGAGGCAGAGCTGGGTGACAAGGTCAGCACCTGCCAGTGGCCTGGAGGGAAGGGATGGCTGTACGAGGGTGGGGACCTGACCCCAGTGACAGGCCTGGGTCCCAGCTCGGGCAACCCCCTCCCATGAGTCTCCTTCCCTGGAGACAAGAGGGGCCTCTCGAGCACCACAAGCGTGCTGACGACCAGCTCAGGCTCCTGCTCCCCAGCCGCTAACAGGAGCACTTTCTATGGGGGTGTCCTGCTACCTGGGGGACTGGGAACCACACCCACGGCTCTTGCATGCACGGCATGTGCTCCAGCCCTCTGACCATGTGCTGGGACTTTTATTGAGGGCGGTTCACATCTAGTGATGCTCAAGGGTTACCCTAGCTCTGCACTCAGGAATTATTCTTGGGGTGCTCAGGGGACCATATGGGATGCTGGGGATCGAACCCCGGTCGGCTGTGTGTAAGGCAAATGCTACTGTCACTGGGGGGCCGGAGCGATAGCCCAGCGGGTAGGCGCGTTGCCTTGCACGCCGCCGGCCCCTGCCAGGGTTCGATCCCGGCATCCCATATGGTCCCCCGAGCACCGCCAGGAGTAATTCCTGAGTGCAGAGCCAGGAGAAACCCCTGAGCATTGCCGGGTGTGACCCAAAAAGCAAAAAAAAAAAAAAAAAAAAATGCTACTGTCACTGTACTATTGCTCCATCACCCTTTTTATTTATTTATTTTGCTTTTTGGGTAATACCCAGCAATTCTCAGGGGTGACTCCTGGTTCTGTACTCAGGAATTATTCCTGGCAGTGCTCATGGGGATGATTTGTGGTGCTGGAATTTCTTTTTTTTGGGGGGTCACACCTGGCGATGCTCAGGGGTTACTCCTGGCTCTGCACTCAGGAATCACTCCTGGTGTTCAGGGGACCATACGGGATGCCAGGGATTGAACCCAGGTTGGCCGCATGCATGGCAACGTCTATCCGCTATCGCTCTGGCCCCTGGAATTTCTTTTATTTTTTTTTTTTATTTTTTGCTTTTTGGGTCACACCCGGCAATGCTCAGGGGTTACTCCTGGCTCTGCACTCAGGAATTACTCCTGGCGGTGCTCGGGGACCATATGGGACGCCGGGATCGAACCCGGGCCGGCACAGGCCGGCGTCGCAAGGCAAACGCCCTACCCGCTGGGCTATCACCCGGCCCTCCCCTGGAATTTCTTAAAACTGTTTTAATGTCATCAAGAAGAACACACTGAGTCAGATGTGGTTCAGTAGGTGAGTGTATGCTCTAAAAGTGAGAGGGAGGCCTGAGTTGAATCCCCAGCACTACCTGGTGCCCTGAACATCGCCAGAAGCAATACCTGAGTACAGACCCAAGAGTGACCAGTGAGCACAGCTGGGTGTAGCCTAAAAGCAAAAACAGAGGGGGCTGGAGCGATAGTACAGTGGGTAGTGTTTGCCTTGCACGCAACTGACCCAGGTTCAATCCCTGGCATCTCATATGGTCCCCTGAGCACCGCCAGGAGTAATTACTGAGTGCAAAGACAAACAAAACACAAACGAAAACCCCACAGAGATAAGGCACAAGTTCAGCCCATGTTTTGCATGGGGAGGCCTAGGTTTGGTTCCCAGCACCACATGGTCTCCACTCCAGAGCACCATGGGATGCCGGGATTGAACTGGGTCAGCTGCGCTACCCGCTGGACTATCGCTCCGGCCCCAGGAATCATTTTCTTGAGGAAACAGTGATAAGCCAGGCCCAAAGAGAGCGTGGTCCTGACATGGCAGTCGCGAACATTCTAAGGGAACAAGACACACTGGGAGCCCCAGCCGGGGAGGCACCAACGCTCTTCCCATGTACTGTAGAGACAGGACTGGCCTGGGGATGCAGGTTTCTGGCTTGCGGACACGCTTCCCTTCACCCCCAAGGCGCAAATGAAAAGCCCGCTTTGTCACAGATAAACAGCTCGGCCTCATGGACCCCTTGGGAGCAGGACACTCAGGGCTCCAACAAGACTGACCTGGCAGAACCCAGATGCTCGGCTTACATAATAGCAGAGACGGAGGCCTGGTTTGTAAGAAATCTGATTATTCAAATTTATTACCGTCAAGAACGATGCAATGATGCTGTAGTTTTCTTAACAAATAGAAAACAGACTGTGTACAACAGTGGACTCCACAGCACTGGCATCCGCAAGGTAAAAATGAAGGTTTCATCCAACACTGCCGACCCTGAATTGTGGATCTTCCCGGGCGCAGCCACCTGGGGGATGGCTGCTCCCTCCTTTCTCTGGCTGTGCTCCCCTCCCCAGTGTTTCCTGGAGCAAGAGACCGTGGCTCTGGCCCTGTCAAACTCGTACCAGGAGAGTGGCCGGCCAGTAGTCTTGCCACACTGGTCAGGCGGGCGTCCTGTAGGTGTGGCCAGAACACACTTCTGGGGGGCTTTGAAACAGCTGCAAACGGGGAGGGAAACAATCTGCCCTGACTGGGTCAGACGTGTGCTCCTGAAGGGCCTGCTACGCGCACCCCTGCCTGGTCCTGAGTGCGCGGGCATGGCCCACCTCACCTGTGCTACTTGGCATGGCCGCCCCCAGCTGTGGCTGTGCAGGCAGAGCAGCCAACCCCGCTGGGAGCCCCGCACGCACAGGAGCCGCCTCCCCTCTGGCGGGCGGGAAGCGGGGCGGGGTGACTCTTTTTTCTTTTCAACTTTTTTTGTTTTGTTTAGTTTGTGTGTGTTTTAACCTTTGCAAACACAATGTGATGAGGAATGCCTTACCAGGCTCCCCAGACCCGTCCGCGGCTCTGGGCTGTGAATGCAGCCTGCTCCCGCGACAGACACGGGGAGGGAGGAGTGTGTCCCGGTGCCTCCCCGCCCACCACTGTCTGTGGGGCCTAAAAAAAGGCTTGGAAGAGAAAACAAAACCAAACCGGGAGGGGAGCAATGTGTTTCCCTGCATGTGCTGAAACAAAATCTTGTCTGAAGGCTGGAGCAGCAGCCGCTGAGCGAGGCCCTGGCCCCACACCAGGCCGGCTCCGCCTTCAGCAGCAGTCATACAAAAAAGAAGGTCCAAAGGGAACTTAAAAGAAGACAAACGTAACCCCAACCCCGCCCGCCCCGCCCAGGCCCGTTCTGCAGTTAAGAGATTTGCAAGAGGAAAACTCAAGGGAAGAGGCTAGAAGCCCTCGGTCTACCCCACCTAAGGTATAAAAAGGTGTTGCCCCATCCCCACCCCATGAAAAGAAGCATGAGAGACGCGGCCGCGATGGAGACAGGACGCGGGACCTGCCGCCCGGCGTTTGGTGCTCGGTGTTCCTGAAACATGGGTGTGAGCCCAGCGGGCTGTGCTCTGCCGGCCGCAGCATCCGTGCAGGAGGGCTGGACGATGGTGGTATGGCTCAGAGGAGCTGGGTCCCCCGCAGCCCTGCAGGGGGCCGTGGAGGGGGAGCGGTAGTTACGTTGCATAGTGGTCGAAGCTGCCGAGGTACTCCAGGGCTGCGCGGTAGCACAGCTGGTACTGGTCCTGCCGGAGAGGGCTGGTCAGCATGGGCAGTGCCAGGGACACCCCTGAGACCCTGCCATGAGCACTCCCAGCAGTTAGTGGTCCTGCTGGCTTCTGTGCCAAGGGAAGGGGGGTCACTAACACCGACCCCAGGGAGCGCCCGTATAACGCCAAGGAGCCCGGAAGCTGCCCTCTCCCTGCCCCACCACCCGGCACCAGTTTGCTGCGGCCCTCGCTTGTACCTCTGTCTGCACCATGGCCGGGCGCTGCGCGGCGCAGCGTCTTCACCGTCTGGAACATGTCCACCACGCCCTCGTAACGCATGCGCTCCAGCACGATGCTCAGAGTGATGAACACACCGGTGCGGCCCACGCCAGCACTGCCCATGGAGGGAGAGGGTCAGGGTCTGGTCCAGTCCACTCTGCCCTGCTCGCGCCCCACTCTCCTCCCGCTGCAGTGGTGATTCCCCTTCTCCAGATCCCCGCAGTGCAGGGTGACGGCCCCGTCCCTGCCCCTGCCCCACTGTGCTCTACCCACCTGCAGTGTACCGTGGACGGCCCCGTCCTGCCCTGCCCCACTCTGCTCTACCCACCCGCAGTGCAGGGTGACGGCCCCGTCCTGCCCTGCCCACCCAGCCACCCCCCAGCCCTCCCGCAGTGCAGGGTGACGGCCCCGTCCTGCCCTGCCCCACTCTGCTCTACCCACCTGCAGTGCACCGTGATGGGCCCGTCCTGCCCAAACTGCTCCTTGGTCTTGTGCACCTGTCCGATGAAGTCGATGAAGCCCTCCCCTGTCTTGGGCACACCCTGCTCTGGCCAGTCAGTGAACTGGAACTGCCGGATTGTCCGTGACTGTCCGTCCTGGCCGAGGAGGGTGGGAGAGACAAAGTCAGGGCTTATGCTTCCCAGGATGGCTGGTCCGAGACAGGGACGCCCTGGGAGGCCGTTATGCCAGAGCCCCCAACCGGAGACGAGCTTTGCCCACCCCACCACAGACCTGTACCATGGGATCACATGGGAGACTGGTTTGGGGCCACAAAGGTGGTGCTCAGGGATCACCTGGTGGACTTGGGAGACCATATGGGGTGCTGGGGTTCGAACCTGGGTCAGCCACATGCAAGGTGTGCGCTATCCCCTGGCCTAGTTCTCTGGGGCCCGGGACACCGCACAGGTGTGCCTCCCTCCTCTCCCCGCACAGATACTCTTCTGCAAAGCACCGGCTCCTCTCACGCACTCACCCGGGCGTCCGTGACCTTGAACTCCCGAAGGATGTACTGGGGGCATGTTGTACTCAGCCATCGGGTCAACGACAAAGTACTGGTAGCGAGCAGAGCGCTCTGCAGGCCAGTACTGGTGGCACTTTTCCTGTGGACAAAGAGCCCGGCCCCTGGGTCAGGCAGGAGGTATGTGGGGAGGGAGTCTCCTTTCTGGGACAGGGGGCCTCAGGGGGGTGAGTTGGAGTAAGGTTATGCTGCCAGGAGGTTGGACAAATGAAGGAGGGAAGGAGAGAGAAGGACAGGTAGGGGCTTGGTGTGCAGGGAGAGCAGGGCAGGTGGAGGCTGGGTGTGCAGGGGAGAGCAGGGCGGGCAGAGGCTGGGTGTGTAGGGGGGGGAGAGCAAGGTAGGGGGGCTGGGAGTGCAGGGAGAGAGCAGGGCAGGCAGAGGCTGGGTGTGTAGGGGAGAGCAGGGGGGGCTGGGTGTGTAGGGGGAGCAAGGCGGGGGGCTGGGAGTGCAGGAGAGAGCAGGGCGGGCAGAGGCTGGGGGTGTAGGGGGAGAGCAGGGCGGGGGGCTGGGAATGCAGGGGAGAGGAGGGCGGGAGGAGGCTGGGTGTGTAGGGGAGAGCAGGGGCGGGCAGGGGCTGGGTGTGCAGGGGAGAGGAGGGGGAGGAGGCTGGGTGTGTAGGGGGAGAGCAGGGCGGGCAGGGTCTGGGTGTGTAGGGGGGAGAGCAGGGCGGGGGCTGGGAGTGCAGGGAGCGGGGCCTTAGGCGGCTCACCCCTGCCCATCTCGCGAGCCGGGTCAGCATGACAATGATGGTGGAGTTGTGTTCCCACAACATGCGCCAGAAGTCCTCGGTGCTCTCGGCCAGCGGTCCCTGAGTGGCTATGTAGGCCTTCTGCTGTCTAGGATGGACACGAGACTGGACATGCTGGAGGTGCTGCTGTCCCGGAGTTTCCCAGGGGGTCCCGCTCCGATCACCCTCCTCCGGGTGCCCGCTCAGCTTGGTGTGGCCACCCCCGCAGCGTGCTGACCTATAGCCATCCAGGAAGCTGGCGTTGATGTAGTCGGAGCCCTCCACGCCGCGGATGGGCTGCAGGCACACGCGTGTCAGCTCGTAGGGCATGATGTTCACCAGGCGGTTCTTAAACTTGTTACAGGGCAGGTTGGCGCTGATGAAGCGGGAGGTGTGGGCCTTGGAGCTGGCCAGCAACTGGCAAGAGGGAGAGGCCGGTCAGGGCTAGTCCCTGGGCGCCCAGGATACCTGTAGACTCAGAGACTCAGTCCAGGCTCTGGGCAGCCCAGCAGGCTGTCTCGGTGCCCACCTTGAACTCGAGCTCCATGGCGGTCACGCTCCCCAGGAGGCACTTGGCCCAGCTTCTGGATGTGGGCGTAGAGGCTGCGGGCCGGCACCTCTGTGTGTCCACACGTGGCCGCCTCCAGCAGCGCCTCATGGATGAAGACGTACTGGTCCTCCGTCTGCACCATGTAGTTGCGCTGGGAGCGCATACACGTCACGTGCCCGTAGATGTCCACTGTCTTCTCGTGCTTCATCCGCTCCAGCATGGCCTCGATGACGATGAAGCAGCCGGTGCGGCCCACGCCCGCGCTGTAGGACACAGGCTCAGCCTGGGGGCCGTGGCCAGCCTCCCCCCAGCACCCCCCAGCCCTCTGGGGAGCTCCAGGCACCTCACCTGCAGTGCACCACCATGGGCCCTGCGTCCAGAGGGTTGCAGGCCTTGACCCGCCGCAGGAAGGCCAGGATGGGGGTCGGGTATTCGGGAACCCCGTGATCTGGCCAGGCCATGAACTGGAACTGACGGAGTTCCCGCTTCTCACTGGAGCCACTCTGGGGGGGTGGGGGACAGGACTCAGGGGCCAGAAGCCCCCGTCCATCCCACCCAAACCCTGGTCTGCACAGCAGGCGACCACTAGGGAGCAACTCCCAAGGCCCAGCACTGCACGCCCTCTCAGACGGCTCGGGGAGGACGGCCCGGCTGCCCTACCTTATGTAGTGCGAAAGTGCGCACTGTGTGCGTGGCCAGCTCCACTGTGTCCAGCAGGGTCACTTGAATGAGGCCATAGGTCTCTGTGCCTCTGGCTGGCCAGTACTGGTCGCATTTCACCTGCACCGGATAAGCAGAGCAGGGACAAGTATGTTTGGAGGTGCCCAAAGGCTGGGCCGGACAGGGCCGAGATTCCAGATATGATTCCAAGGCACCGTCCCAGGGGGGCCAGAGTGACAGCACTGCGGGTGGGGCATTTGCCTTGCACATGGCCAACCTGGGTTCAATTCCTGGCAGCCCATATGGTCCCCCAAGCCAGGCGTAATTCCTGAGTGCAGAGTAAGGAGTAACCCCTGAGCATTTCCAGGTGTGACCCAAAAAAAAAAAGCCAAGTCACCGTCCCAGTTCTCAGACCCCCCCAGCCACCAGACCCCACCCCCAGCTCATGAATCCCTCCCTCTTTCCTACAGGGCACACCCCTGATTTAAGGAGGGAACGAGGCCCTGGCTGAAAATTACTTATTCATGACCAGACAGCACCAGGCACATTTTCTGCCAAATTTACCCATAGCGTTTATGCGCCATTTTCAAGCTCTGTAAATTTCCCGTTCCAGCCAGTGCTCTGCAGTGCAGAAGCGGATAACGGCAGTTCTTCCTGCTAATTAACTCAGGAGCTGTGCTAACGCCCCAGGAACACGCTGGCATCTGGGGAGTGTGTGAACATCCCCGGAACATATTAAAATTCTCTGGGAAGGACAGCATCTGGGCCAACATAGCAACATCCTGGGACCCCACCAGTCTCTGGGCATGGTACACGCCCACCCTGCCCAGAAGCCCCCGGGAACATAGTATCACTTCGAACACCCAGGGAAGCCCCTCCCCAAGGCCCTTTCCCTGGCCTACCCGGGACTTCTCCTCTAGCCGGGTCATCATGACGATGGTGGCTGTGCGCTGTCCCCACACCATCCTCCAGAAGTCGCCCATGGTCTCGGGCAGTGGGCCCTGTGTGGCGATGTAGGCGTTCTGCTTGCGGTAGCCGTCAATGTAGTTGGCGTTGATGTAGTCGCTCCCTGGGACACCTGTGGGCAGGAGGAACATGGGCCTGTGCTGTACCCTGCCTGGCTGTGTGTGCGGGGCTGGTGCCTCCCCGCCCCTGGCTCACCATCGATGGAGGCCAGGATGACGCGGGAGTGGTCGTAGGCGATGACGTTTGTAGCGGTTCTTGGGCTTGTTCACCTCCAGGTTGGAATTCTCCCAGGTGAACTGCTGTCCAGGGTCGATGGACTGCAGGGGGAGGGAGGGGGGCGGGTGGGCAGGGCTGAGGGCTGGCATCGTTGAGCCCTAGGTCCCGGCCATGGGGCTCTCACTCAGAGAGGCACATACCAGTGGATGATGTGGGGGCAGAGGAAAGACCCCCTCCATGCCCTGCACCCCAACGATCAACCAAAAGCAGAGCAAGATGGAGGCCGAGCACCTGCCCAGCAACTAACACCGGCAGCCTAGCCTGCTCCCTCTCAGCTGTCCCTTCCTCGCCACCTCCTCCTGCAGGCCAGATGCAGCACTTGGGGCAATTCCAGCCCTCCTCACCCCACATCTCTCCTGGAGGACACAGGACCTTAAGCCCACACACTGAGGAATACCCCATCACATCCCAGAGCCCACCCAGGGCTCTGCACTCAGGGATCACTTCTGGCGGTGCTTGGGGGAACCATCTGGGGTTCCGGGGATCAAACCGAACTGGCCACACGTAAGACGCAGTGCCCTATCCTGCTAGCCTGTCGCTCAGGCCCTGAGTCCTCCCGAGCTTCTCTCCAGAACAGCCCCTCCACCACCAAGGACACAAAGATGAGTTCCCCGGCTTCCTCGCCACACTCCGACCTGCTAGGGCTCCAGTGGGGATGGGAACTGCTGTCCATTCAACCCAGACCACAGCCTCTCTGAAGGGCTGCCCTGTCAGCCACCCTGTCCTAGGGGACACGTGTCCCCCGCCCCACTTGGCCTTGGTGTTTCCTCGCCTCTACCTTTGTCCGCTTTGGTCCACTGTCTGGCAGCCTGCACATCCTTTATGTTTATTTAGTTGGGTCACACCCAGTGATGCAGCTCTGCACACAGGAATTACTCCTGGCAGTGCTCAGGGGATCATATGGGATGCCGGGATTGAACCTGGGTCAGCAGTGTCAAGGCAAACGCCCTCCCCATTGGACTATGGCTCCAGCCCCACAGACCTTACTAGGTGCAAATCTGCTGGGCAGTGTCCTGCTCAGATGCCTGCACATGCACTCAGAGAGGCTTCCTGCTGATACGGTGAGCCGCCGAGTGTTTGCACAAGTCCCCAGCAGACTGGCATGACTGAGCACTGCGTGAGGAGCCCTTCACAGCACCTGCCCATGTGATCACCCTTTCAGGAGCCAGCAGTCTGCACACGGACAGAGTCCTGTGCACATTGGCACCAGCTCCTCAAGACAGTGAGCCTGGACTGCCCGGGGACCCAGTCATTCCGCCAGCAGCCTGCCTGGGGGTCACCACTGGCCTGTCACTGACACACTGGGCAGGGACTGCCTGTAAAGGTCCCCCCATGGATGGACCTCCCTGACAGTTGGGGACTGGCACATGGTCAGTACTTGCCAGTTGAAGAACGGCAGGCCAACTGACCACGAAGGGTGACAAGGCTATGGGCTGCTGGCTGAAGGAGGGCTGAGAAGGAGGGCTAATGGGTGTAGTCACCAGCACGAGCTTCCTGGGGTGGATGCTCGGGTGCACCGGACAGGAGGAGAGAAGGGGGGAGGAGGCAGAGGCAGATGGGAACACGTGTAGGCAGTGGAGTTGATGGGCCTTCTGGTCACTCGGGAGGGACCTGACACTCAGCGTGGCCTTTGCAGGCAGGGCTGGGGCCACAGCTCAGGCCTGGAGAAGAGCTCGGGGTCACAGATCACAGCTCGGGCCTGGAGAAGAGCTCGGGCCTGGAGGAGGGCTTGGGGTCACAGCTCACAGCTCGGGCCTGGAGGAGAGCTCGGGGTCACAGCTCACAGCTCGGGCCTGGAGGAGGGCTCGGGGTCACAGCTCACAGCTCGGGCCTGGAGGAGGGCTCGGGGTCACAGCTCACAGCTCGGGCCTGGAGGAGGGCTTGGGGCCACAGCTCACAGCTCGGGCCTGGAGGAGGGCTCGGGGTCACAGCTCACAGCTCGGGCCTGGAGGAGGGCTCGGGGTCACAGCTCACAGCTCGGGCCTGGAGGAGGGCTCGGGGTCACAGCTCACAGCTCGGGCCTGGAGGAGGGCTCGGGGCCATAGATCACAGCTCGGGTCTGGAGGAGGGCTCGGGGTCACAGCTCACAGCTCGGGCCTGGAGGAGGGCTCGGGGTCACAGCTCACAGCTCGGGCCTGGAGGAGGGCTCGGGGTCACAGCTCACAGCTCGGGCCTGGAGGAGGGCTCGGGGCCACAGCTCAGAGCTCGGGCCTGGAGGAGGGCTCGGGCCACAGCTCAGAGCTCGGGCCTGGAGGAGGGCTCGGGGTCACAGCTCACAGCTCGGGCCTGGAGGGAGGGCTCGGGGTCACAGCTCACAGCTCGGGCCTGGAGGAGGGCTCGGGGCCACAGCTCAGAGCTCGGGCCTGGAGGAGGGCTTGGGGTCACAGCTCACAGCTCGGGCCTGGAGGAGGGCTTGGGGTCACAGCTCACAGCTCGGGCCTGGAGGAGGGCTCGGGGCCATAGATCACAGCTCGGGCCTGGAGAAGGGCTCGGGGTCACAGCTCAGAGCTCGGGCCTGGAGGAGGGCTTGGGGGTCACAGCTCACAGCTCGGGCCTGGAGGAGGGCTCGGGGCCACAGCTCAGGCCTGGAGGAGGGCTCGGGGCCATAGATCACAGCTCGGGCCTGCCTATGGGCACAGCGTGAGGCCACAAGTTCCATCCCTGCTGTGGCTCATTTATGTCGCATGTGGTCTGGGCAGCTCTGCTGCCTGGGTCTGTGTGTCATTTTCGGTGCCCAGACACCACCGGTGTGGCCCCCAGAGCACCAGGACCCAGAGTGTGCCACTGCCTGGCATCACAGTAAGAGAAGAGGAGGGGAGGAAGAGAGAGGGAAAAAAGCCCCCATGGGGCACCCTCATGGGGGGGAGGTGGCACCGCTTCCCCTCTACAGACAAATGCATCCACCTGCCTGCCAAGCTCAGCGTCCCCTAGGAAACCTGGCCCGCAGCCCTGGGCACCTGCTGGCCCACAGCCCTTGGTACCTGAGATGCTGGGTGTGCCGGCTGGCGGCGCGCCCACAGGTCAGGCAGAGCCAGCCCGTCAGTCACCTGTCACCCACGGCCCTGCTTTGCCCCTTCCTGCCATGGCTTCGTCCTTGGCGAGTGGTATTTTTCCTTAACCTCCTGCAAGCACAAGGCCTCCTCCTGCTGAGTGGCCTGTTTCCCGAGCTGTCTGGGAAGGAGCAGTCAAGGGGAGAGTGGATGCGCCCAGCCTGACCCCCTCCATCTTTCCACATGGGCTGGGCACAGACTAGGGGAGCCTGACTAGCTAGTGGTGCCCGCTGCAGAGGGCTGGGAGGCTGGCGTGGAGGCTGCAGAGAGCCCAGCTCCACAGTCTGGTGCTAAGCTCTCACATCTCCGAGTCACACAAAGGGCTGGAATTCAGACTGGGGAGGGGTTTTGGAGCTGAGTGTCCCCCTGCCAGCGTCGCCCCTCCTGTCTGTGCTCTGCAGAAGAGGGGCAGAGGCCACGGCACAGGTCAGGCCGGGCGGACCATGCATGGGGAACGCGGCCTCACCTCATACTCCTGGGAGAACTTGAGGCCATCGTTGGCTTTGAGGCGCTCGATGTTGTCTGCCAGGTCAGTGATGGGGATGGGTGGGTGGTCTCGCATACCTGCAGGACGGATACACACGGCAGAGTCAGGACGAGACCCGGACTGGACAGCAGGCCGCCTCCGCCCACCCCGACCCAGCGGGATGTGTGCATGTGGACACGGTGACCATGGGGCACTCGCACTGGTGGCACGTGATGGTGCACATGCGGCGACAGCGATGGCGGACACAGCGGCAGGGGGCGTGGTGGAGCACGTGTGGGCAGGTCAGGCAGCACGGTGCGGGTGGGGCCACCGGGGATCCCCCAGGGCTCTGAAGAGGAACACGAGGCAGCTGGCGAGGGGGCTTGGGGTGTCTCCAGCCCGTCCTGCTGCCCCACCGACCCCTCAATGGTGTCCGACCCCGAGGCAGCCCAGTGACCACATGGCCCCAGCTCCCGCATGTAGATGGAGCGGCCACGGAGTGTGGGGCATGGCGGTGAGTGACGCGGAAGTGGGAAGAGGCAGAGATGAGGAGGGAGGCAGGAAGAGGAGGTGTGGGGCGAGAGGACGTGGGGGAGCTGAGGGGTGACGGATGTGGGGGAGAGGAAACAGACACGGAAGCCAAAGTCGCCCCCAGATGGGGACTTGGAGACTAACTTGAGATATTCGGGCAACTGGGGACACTGGAACCTGCAGAGAGAAAACAACAGAGAAGCAGGGGCGAGAGGAGCGAGCGGCGCCTCCCGTCAGTCAGGGGAGACAGAGGTGTGAGGGCCACAGCCCAGAGCGAGCCCAGCCCCAGGGGATGCTGGTGGGGGGTGTGGTGTGTGTGTGTTTGTGTGCGTGCATGCGTGTGTAAAGGCTCACTCCATGAGGAGAAAGCAGCCCCCGGGCTTTGTTCCTTCTGGCAAGACTCAGCTCACACGCCGCGGAGGGGAGGCTCCCCTGGCCCTGTCTCCTATCGCTGGGCCACCATGGAGCCCTCCCTTCACCCCCCCACTCCCTTGCAGCTCCTCATTTCTCAGGGCCTCCCAGGGATCCAGGGGTGGTCCCTAGTCTGCCCGTGGCATCCACTGGCCACGTTTCTTCATGATCTGGCTCTTGTCGACTCTTGTGGTAGAGAACAGGCTTTGGGCAGGTACACCACCGGAGTGCCCACTTCCTGTCCTCTGGGCTCTGGTGCTCAAGAGCTCTCCTTAGGGCCAGGAGCTCAGGTTCCTCCACAGGGGACCACGTGGGCTCCTGACATTGTTGTGTGGGAGCAACACAACTCCCACAGTTGCTGAGCCCTTCTGCTGTGCTTTGTTTTTGTTTCTGGGTCACTCCTGGCTCTGTACTCCAGGATCATGGGGTGTCAAGGATCAAATCCAGGCAGCCTCCACACACACACACACTCAGGGGACCCTCGTGGGCTATCGTACCCCAGAGTGCCTTTCACTCCCTCTGCCATCTTACTGCTCACAGGGCTTGGCTGGGGTCTTGACGCATCCTAATCTGACCGTGCCAGGCTGTAACTACCTGCCAGTCTGTCTGATTATCTCAGGGAGACGCGCCCTGGAGCGCAGCCGCCTGAGCCCTGTGTAGGAGCCTCTTGGTGTCAGCATGACCTCCAGGGGCTCACCGCAGACTGTAGCCTCCACCATCAGACACAGGAATGAACTCAGAGTCTGGTAAGCTTTTCCCGCGAGAGGGCAGAGAGTATGGGATCGGTGACGTGGATCTAGGTGTCAGCTACACTTCACGCTGCCCCCGTGGTGCAAGAGCAAGAGTGTGCATAAGTGTGTAGGATCGGCTGTGTTCAGTGAAACTGCATTTGCAAGAAGGCAATGGGCCACAATACGGTGTTCGGCCTTAGTTTACCCATACCTGGTTCAAATGATTCTAGCAGGGGCCAGGTATGTGGCTCAGTAGAAAACCACAAGCCCACATTCACGAGTCTGGGTTTAACCCACTGCACAGCAAAGATTAAAAAAGATTAAAAAAACCCCAAACGTCGGTTGGAGGGTCCAGGTAAGTTAGAACGAGAAAAGCTGTTCCTTCTGGGATCCTGCTGAATTGCTTGTTTTTCTATTCTTTTTCTGGAGGGTGGGGGCTTGCGGCGAGGGGGTCAAGAGGCTCTGGTCAGGGGAACAATCTTAGCAGTGTATGCCTGGGGTCACAGGGCGGACAGACAAGTCAGGGCAGCACCTAAGGACCAAGGCCCTCGTGAGTGGCTGGACAGGCCACTGAGGATCAGTTTGGTGCCAGCCTTAGAGCATTCAGCATGCTTCCTACCAGCATGCCCTGGTCTGCGTGCAGATGCCAGAGCACGCGGACACTGGCCACCCCACAGCTGGCAGGGTCTGGGACAGTTTTCAGCCTGTTGCGGGACCTCAATTGCGGACAAGGTGGGGTTCAGCTTCTGGACCCCCCGAGAGGCCCCCCGGGGCACTTCCTGCAGCTGCTGGACACAGGAGACCCTGAGCCACTTTGCTCCAGTGGTGGGCACAGGGGGAGGGGAATGGGGGCACGGGGCACTCGGGCCGGGGAGCCGCCCTACCTGGGGTCTGGTAGTTGAGCCTCCGCATCTCCACAGGGTCAGAGGAGTGGGCCAGCAGCGAGTCCTTCAGCCCGATGGCCTGCCTCGCCCTTGGAAGATGGCGAGTGGGTCCTTTTCCTGAGGAGGCACAAGGCGGGTGCTGAGAAGGCCGAGTCACGGTGCCCGAGAGACGCTCGGCACAGCTGCCACAGAGACTCCCGCACCCTATGGGGTGTCTCTGAGCATCGGGGGAGGAGGCAGGGTGGAGCAGGTCAGCACGAGACGGTGCAGGTGTAGAAGAAACAGCCGGAGCAGGAGGACAGAGGCCGGGCCAGCAAGGGAGGGTGGCAGAGGCCGCTGTCCCTGGCCGAGCAGAGGCAGTGGGGCCTGCCAGGACTCACATGCAGAGGACACACAGGGACACACACATTGCAGCTAGCCGCGCCCCAGCTGTCTGGCTTGAGGGGCATCAGGGAGGGATAAGGCAAGTGCTGCCCTCAAGGGACAGTGCTTTCTCACTGGCCCCAAGGGCAGGGTCAGAGACAGACCATGTGGTCCAGCTGCTAAGGCCTCAGGCATGGCTGGAGGTCAGGGAGTGACAGTCAGGGCCCTGGCCACTGCTGTGACCCTGGCAGGCTGGTGGTCTGTGCTCGCTGCTGAGTCTGGGCTGCGCCTGGGCCCTAGAGAAGGAGCACCTGGTGTGATACACAGAGCACCCGGTACGGTGCAGAGCCTGTCCCTGCGTGAGCTGAGCTGACTGGGCAGCCACAGGCCAGGAGCCTCTGGAGGACGCCCACCTCCCACCCCACCCCCGGGCCCAAAATGTGCAGAGCCAGGTGGGGGCAAGAAGGGTTCCTACCTTTCCTGCTTACTAGGTCCCGAAAGTTAGGCAAGGACAGAAGAAAGGAACGTCACCGTTTCTGCAAAGCCCCCTGTGACATGAAGTACTTTGGGCTCTTCAAGGCAACCACAACCTCTCCAAGTGGGTACCGGGGCCATGCCCGGGAGGAGAGAGCGAACGTTTCCCCGAAAGAGGCGACCGATGTGGGCATTAGCAGGGACAGGACCGGGACACGGGAACCACAAGGACGTGCTCAAGGACCCACAGATGCTCATGGACAACATGGACATGCTCTCACAGACACACATGGACACACACTCACAGAAACGCTCGTGGACATATGCTCATAGACACATGCTCAGACATATGTGTTCTCAGACAAGCACATCACGGACACACTCACAAACACGGGCTCACAGACATGCACTCAAGGATAAGTGCTCTGGGGGCCACAGGCCCAGCAGCATCGGGGGCAGGAGCAAGGGTCGACACAGGTGGGCTGTGAGGCCCAGAGGCGGCAGCGCAGGTGGGCCACACGTGGGGGGAATGTGAGGCCGAGGGCAGAGCCCACGCTCTCCTGCAGCTGCACTAGCTCAGTACAACACTGCGGGACAGGACCTGGGGGTCGCGGGTCTGTGGAAGCACCTTTTAGGCAGGGGCCAGGGAAAGGGAAGCCACGGAGCAGGGCTGAGACTCCGTGCAGGAAGGGTGGACGGACGCGCCGAGTGCCAGACCCCCAGAACTGTTGGCACCACGGCTGCGAGGGCGCCTGTGGGATGGGGGCTTGGAGTTCCAGCACTGCTCAGGCAGGACTTGGGAGAGGGGCAGGGGGAGCAGTGAGGGATGCTCAGGTCGCCGGCTGGTGGCAGGTGGAAGGGCTGTTCCTGGGGAATATGAGGGTGTGTGGATGTCTGGAGATTCTAAGTCTGCGACAGCTGTGGACAATGCGGTCAGAGCAGATGAACAGTGGGCATCAGAGGCTATATGGGACTGCAGGTCCCAGGAATGGAGGCCAAGAAGGGGCCAAAGGGCAGAGGTGGCAGAAGGCAGTGTCTCGAGGCCGAGACAGATAAACTCACATCCAGGGGCCCCAGGGTACGACACTGCCCCTTGATGCAGCTCCATTCTCACGGCTCAGCACAGCCAGGCCGACACACAGTGTGTGCATGTGCATGTGTTCATGTGTGCACACGTGTGCATCTCTGTGTGCACGTGTCACTGTGCATACAGGCCCCGGGCAGGACTGGTCCTGAGCCCTGAGCTCACCTCTTTATTTTTTGCTTTTTGGGTCACACCCGGCAATGCTCAGGGGTTTCTCCTGGCTCTGCACTCAGGAATTACTCCTGGCGGTGCTCAGGGGACCATATGGGATGCCGGGATCGAACCCGGTCAGCCCTGTGCAAGGCAGAAGCCCTACCTGCTGTGCTATCGCTCCAGCCCCTGAACTCACCTCTTGAACAGGAGGATGGCAATGACGATGAGGATGATGAGGATGACTGCCAGGACAGGACCCGTCACCCACAGCATCTCAGGCTCCTCGTGCTGCTGGGCTGGTGTCACCTGGACCACGATCTCATCGGAGTAGGGGCTGGAGGCATAGCGTTTCTGTGGCGGTGGGGGAAGACGGGAGGACACTCAGCGCAGGGCCCCCAACCTGGCATCCAGCTGCCAGGGTCCCCAGGGGTGGAAGTCATAAGACCTCAGTATCCATCTCGGCGCTCGGGGGCTGGCCCAGGGCTGGGGTCTCAGTGCTTGAGACTGGCCTGGGCGCAGATCCCCAGCCAGGGGGTCTCAAGTGCCATGAGCCCACCTGGTCCACGGGCTCTCTGAGGGAGGCGAGCACAAAGCACTGGTAGCTCAGGTCTGGGGACAGAGGCCGGTTGTAGAAGCCCTGGTAACTCTTCTTGTCTCCGAGCGTGAAGGTCTTCGGAAGTGTGTCCACCTGAGCGGCCACGTAGGGCTTCAGCCGCTCAGCCTGCCGCCGCCGCCGCACCCGCCGCCCTGCTCGATGGCCTCGAGAAGCTGAGAGAACAGACACGGGTCATATGAGGGCCCTCGGCCCTGTCCATACTGTCCTCACAGAACCACGTGGGCAATGCCACAGCTTCCCTGTGGAAGACTGCCCTGGCCTCACCATGGACATGCCCAGGGCCCCACACTGACCCCAAGGTGGCACCTAGATCCACAGCTGGAGACTCGCTACAGCCGCGGCCCCGGAACCTTCTCTGCTTCCTCCCACCCTTAGGCCTCAGCGGAGCCCCGGAGACGCTTGCTGACCGCTCCCAGGACACAGCCATGTTCCAGA
This sequence comes from Cryptotis parvus, assembly GCA_021461705.1. NCBI lineage: Eukaryota > Metazoa > Chordata > Mammalia > Eulipotyphla > Soricidae > Cryptotis > Cryptotis parvus. The sequence goes on along the minus strand of JAJIBD010010041.1, from coordinate 57,855 downwards.
GAGCAACCAGGAGGGAGCCTGCGCCCGAACCTCATCCAGCTCCAGCTCCTCGGGGGTAGTCCATCGAGGCGTCAGCAAGCTCCCGCCCACATGGTCAATGGGCACCACCACGATGTAGAACCACCTGTGGACACAGCGAGTGTCAGAGCCGCAGCCGCGGCAGCCTCCCTCGCTGCAAACACCTTCCCTGCCGCAAGCGTGCACCTGACGAGCGCTGGCTCCTGCACGGTTGGCATGGACAGAGTGAAGCGGCCATCCTCGATGTAGGCCGAGGCAGGCAGCGGCTTGTGTGGCAGGATGTCGGGAGCCGTGCGGATGGACACGAGGTGCTGCAGGCCCCCGCGCTGCTGCCCCGGTTCATCAGTACAAACGAGTACTCGGTGTTGGGCTGCAAGTCGGCAATCAGCTTCCGCATTGAGTGTCCGTCCACCTCCACGCTCTGCCCGTTGTACAGGATCTATGGAGCACGGGCCACAGGACGCTTGCTAGGTCTCGCTGGCACCAGGGACTGTGCCCTTAACCCCAGAGAGGCCCATGCCCTCCCACCCACAAAGGATCTATGCCTTCATCTCCGGGCAGGAGCAGACCCTGGCCGTCACCCACCTTGAAGGGACAGCTGACTTGTAGGAGTCAGGCACCTCCCAGCTGAGCAGCACTGACGTCTTCATTGCTGCTGCCACGTGGAAGTTCTTGGCAAACACTGTGGGGCACAAGGAGAAGTCAGCAGGCTATGGCCGGGCACTCTACCTCGGCCAGCTGCAGCTCACACGCCGAGCCGTGGCCCAGTGGCCCAGGAGCTGCAGGCAGGGGCAGCCGCCCCAGGAAGTGACTGGGTCAAGGCCGGAGCCCTCGCAGTAGCCTGAGAGCTCAGAGGTCCATGCCCTCAGCCCTGGGGAGCATGTGGCCTGTCCCCCAAGGTCAGGGCGGCGTGGCCACCTCAGGTTACTGTTGCGCACCCAAGACTGGCGAAGCAGGCGAGAGATGAGTAAGTCAAGATGCTGAGAAGATTTGAGAGTCACACAGTAGAGGTCAGGAGGTTAAGGACAGCAGAGGTCAGAGGTCACAGCGAGAACGTGGCGCCCGCTCACGAGATGTTAGTGGTCGCGGTCAGGAGAGAGTGGAGGGTCACACACCAGAGGTCAGTGGTTCCCAGTCACCAGAGGCCAGTGGGTGAAGGACAGCAGAGGTCAGGGGTCACAGCGAGAACGTGGGCGCCCGCTCACAAGATGTTAGTGGTTGCGGTCGGGAGAGTGGAGGGTCACACACCAGTGGTCAGTGGCTCCCAGTCACCAGAGGCCAGTGGGTGAAGGACAGCGGAAGACTCGCAGCACACACCTTGCTCCAGGGCCACGGTCCGAGACTGAATGCTGGGGCTGAGCGGGCCGGAGCCTTTGCTGGTGTGGAGCGGACCTTGATGTCGTAGCGTGGTGTCCGGCTTGAGGCCGAGGAGGGTGAGGTGGGGCTCGGCGGTGACGTTGTGCAGTTCCTGCTGGCTATTGATGTCCCGGTACACCACCGTGTAGCTGCCCGATGCGGCCGTTCCTCTCTGCCAGCACTGGTGGGTCCCAGGCCAGTTCCATTGTGGCGGTGGTCAGACTGGTCACGCGCGGGTTCTGGGGGAAGCCGCTTGGGGCGTCCCTCTGGGGTGGTGATCTCCTTCTCGAACTCCTCGCCTGGGCCTGCCCGGTTCTTGGCGGCCAGCCGGAAGATGTAGGTGGCCCCCTTGTGCAGGCTGGTGACGGTATAGTGCTCGTCATCCTTGCCAAAATCGATGGTGGTGGGCTGAGCCTCGTCAGCACGGCGGTACTGCAGCCGGTAGCCCACCAGCTCGCCAGGCAGCTCCTTGGGAGGGTGCCACTGGAGCAGGGCTGTGTTCATGGCTGTGGCACTGACCATCATGGTGGGCCGGCCTGGGACTGAACAACCAGGCACGGGCTCTGGCACTGCCGTCCTCGCCCCTCCCAGCCCCGGCCTTGCCCCACCCTGGCTCACCTGCTCCGGTGGTAGTCACGATTTTGGGCTTGCTGCGGGCCCCGTCCCCTTTGGTGGTGTAGGCGGCAACCGTCACAGAGTAGGTGGTCTCGGGGGTCAGGCCACTGATGGTGGTCTCCTGCAGCAGGAGAAGCCCGTGGCCATCAGCGAAAGGCAGGAGGTGGGCAGAGCGTGCCAGCGGGGGACCCAGGGTCCTGGGGGGGGCCCGGGCACTGCTGGGCTGGCAGATGGGGTGTGTGCTGGGAAGGCCCTGCCCTGTCCCCCCGCAGCTTCCTCTGAAAGAACAAACGGACTCGCCTATTCCTTTAGCCCATTGTTCTGTGAATGGCACCTCTTGAGGCCTACACCCAGCCAAAGCAGCTGAGTGAGCAGGGGCCACCTGTAGTCATGATTGATGCTCACCCAGACCTCCACCTGGGAAACACACTGTCCCCTTGTGCCAGGAGATACCTGGGAATCGGCCTGGGCGGTGCCTCCTGCTGAGGCAGACCTGCCCACCGGCCCCTTCCAGCCAGGGCATTTTTGGAACATGCGGAAAAACCAGGACAGCAACGCACAGCAGGAGAGGGAAGAGGGTGGGCCCCGAGCAGCGGGAACAGCGCTATCACCGCCAGCCCTGGGGTCCTCCAGTCCCGACAGCCACCACCAACCCGTTCCCAAGACCCCCTTCTGCTGCAGCCTGGGGGGGGGGGAGTGTCTCCAGAACCACCAACGCCTGCTCCCAAGACCCCTTCTCCCAGCCGGGCCCAGAAGCAGGTGATTTTTCACTCCCCGGGATCAATACAGGCCTAATGATCAGGATCGGATTTAACTCCATCCCCCGTCTGGCCAGAGCAGGGGCCAGGCCCCGGTCGATCTCTAACATTGGACTCAAATTGCTGCTCGACAGGCGAGAAGTCAGGATTAGAGGAAGTGCCAATTGCCGCTCGGCTCAGCACTCCAGCCCAAGCGCCAATTTTCCCGGGATGGGGCTGGTGCCCTGCGGCTGAAGGCCCCCCGGCTGGGAGGAAGGGCAGGGAGGGGGAGTGTCCTGAGAGCCCAGTGGGGACCCAGGCCTCAGCCCCGCCTGCTCGCACACCTGTTACTTACATAGTCCTCGGACTCCTCTGGCCGCCACTGAGTGCAGGGAAGGGGAGAGAAAGGGAGACAGAGGTGAAGGACGCAGGTGGAGGGGCGGGCTGGACAGGCCACGACCCGCCTCTGCCTCCCAGCCCAGGGTGAGTACAGGGCTGAGGAGGCGGAGAGCCGAGGGGAGTGGGGATCAACGCCGGGAGGTGCTCTGAGGGAGGTGGGCCAGATGTGAGGGGAGGACGTGGAAGGCTCCCGCTAGCCGGTCCTGGCATAGCAGCCCACAAGGTGGTTTTCCATTCCCAAAAAGGGCCTCAGGGAGAACCAGGTGCTGTGGCACGGAGCTGGGGGACACAGGCAGGCTGGCCAGCACGACAAAGCTGGGAGTTCCCAATGCAGATCCGAGGGGTGCCTCCAAGTGGGGGAATACATTCTTCCTTGGGCCCCAGTGATCATGCAGGTGTGTGTGCCAGCGGCACATGGGGAGGGAGGGCTGGGAGGGCCACTGCACAGCACAGCCCAGAATGGGGGGTCTGTGCCATGCCTCCGGCCCTCCTGATGCTGCCTGTCTCCACCCAGGGCCTTGGCTCCTCTGTTCTGGGAAGCACTGGGAAACCCATGCAAGAAACAAGTGCCAGGATAGAGCTGAGCCGCTTGGGCAGTGCAGGCTAAGTCAGGCCTGGGCACAGGGTGAGGGAGAAGAGAAAGGCCATGAGGGGGAAGCAGGAGAGGAGAGATGGCGGGGCAGGGGAGGCGGCTCAGAGGCTTGACGCCTCCATGTGGGAGGCCCCGGAATGGGTGTCCGGAACCTCATGATAGATAAACAAAAAAGGCAGCAGGGAGGGCCAGAGAGACCGTGCACTTGGGCTACCCACAGCTGACCCTGACTCTACCCCCCAGGATCCCTCAGGGCCTCCCAAGACCAGTCAAGAGTGACCCCTGAGCACCTCCAGGTGTGACCCTAGGACAGAGGCAGAGAGCTGGAAGGGAGCAGAAGGGGACAGTCAGAGCCAGGAGAGGGTGACTCAGAGGGAAGAGACCTCTGGAAGGACTCGAGGCCAGGAGCGGATGTGAGAGGAGCAGGTCCGACTGCAGGAGGTGCGTGGACCCCAAGCGCCCTGTGCCGAGTATCGGTGCCACAGCGGCTGTGGCCCTGCCAGGGCGACAACCTGCGACAACCTGCGGATCTGCTCTCCCAAGGGACCCCAGGAGGGCGGCAGGCTGCCCTGACCCCTGCTCACGCTTGCCCAGGCGAGCTGGGTTTCTGTCCTCTTCGGGCTGGTTCTCTGCAGACCTGGGTCCAGAAGGGGGCACCCCAAGTGGCTTTTCTGGAACCCCCCGACTGCAGCTGTGTGGCTGGGCCCTGGGAGGGGGGGGCAGCAGGGAGCCCATTCCCGGGATGTTTCTGGGTGGGTGTGTCCACACAGGCCCCAGGATGAGCACTCAACCTGGCCCAGGAATGCAGGCGGGCACACACGCCCACCTCCTCCACCCGCCCCTGTTCTCGTGGCGCCGGCTAGGCCAAGGGGGTGCAAAGGGGCACCACTGGCAGGGAAGGAATTTGACTTCAGAGCCTGAGCCGGCTAGAGGCCTGAGGTGACCATCTGCGGGCGGGGCCACCTCTCAGCTTAGCACACAGCTGACGGGGCTCCTAATCCAACCCCTGATCCCAGGCCAGGTATGACAAGGCCACAACAAGCTGAAAAAGGGGTGTGAGGGCTCTGGTGCCCCCAGGGCCCTGTCTGATGGCCATGAGGTGAGAGGACGCTTCTGTGCGACTGTTCTGGGGAAGAGCTGGCAACTGTGAGCACAGCAGTGGGGATCGGCCCCAAGACACACATGCCCAGAGATGTGGCATCGGACCCAACCTATTGGCACCTCCTGGGAAGCTGGAGCACATCCCCGCACACAACCTGGTTCATCCGAGAACGAAGCAGTGCTCAGACAAACGATGGAGTTTGGCCACACACACAGGCAGAACCATCATGCCCAAGATGGCAGGGCACAGAGGGAGCCACGAGCTCTGGGCAGGTCAAATCTCGAAAACCAGCCAACGTCAGGGGCGGAGCCACCTTCCAAGGACCCAGACACAGAGCCACAGGAACCCCATACTCACAGACCCGCACTCACAGATCCCCGCACTCACAGATCCCCGCACTCACAGATCCCCGCACTCACAGATCCATACTCACAAATCCCTACTCACAGATTCACATTCAGATCCTCACACTCCACAGATCCTCATATTAACAGATCCCTCCAGTCAGATTTACTCACAGATCCCTCCAGTCAGATTCACTCACAGATCTCTGCATTCAGATTCACACTCACAAGTCCATCCCCCGCAATGGCCCTGGGTCACAGGGGGACCCTCTAGCCAGCCTGGCACATCTCCAGAGCTCCAAGGTCCAGCCTAATCCCGAGGACGTTGTGGTGGCGCAGGGGCCAGGTTCTCTGCAAACAACCTCCCCACACAAGTGCTGGTGTCTGAGCCCAAGAGGACGGTCAGGCTGGGGCCCGGCTCGGACACACCCAAGCTAAGGGCAAGTTCTGGGCAGCTCCCCTTGACGCCATAGGGTACCCTGATCCTGGGTCCCTCCCAAGACACTCAGGGGTGGCATGCATAGCTCACCTGTGCCTCGGCCAGCATGACGTCCTGGATGACAGGGGCACCCGGGGCTCGCCGTTCTCCAGCCGCACGTAGGTGACCTGGTAGCCGCGGATCTGGCCATGCTGCTTGCTGGGAGGGGGCAGCTTCCAGGTGACGCCACAGCAGTGGAGTTGAGCGGCTCCACCTCCACCTTGCGCGGGCGGCCGCTGGGCACTGGGGACAGGAGAGGTGGGATCAGGCTTGGCACAGGCTCACCCACGGGCACTGCCGACGCCGGCGCCCCACACCTCACACCCCTGAGAGAGGCCCGATGCTGAGTCCACGGGCTGCCCCAGGGTGGACATGGGACCCCTGTGTGAGCTGGGAGGAGCTGGAGACTGGGTCCTTCAGGCCGGGGCTGCCACCGCACTGAGCAGGGAAGCACGTGGAGGTGGGCACACGCCCCAACCACCGCAAAGTCAGTACAACCATCCCATCCACACCCCCTTCCCGCTCCTGTACTGCTCCGGACCATTTGTCCAGGCTCAGTCACTCAAGCCTGAAGGGACTTTGGCCACCACTGGGCTGAGATGTGGGTCAGGTGGTGGATTGTTCCAGAAGGCCCGTCTTTCCAGTTTGGGTCACGATACTCGCCCCAGAAAGAGGAGTCTTTTGGCTCAGGGGAGGTGAAGGGGCTGGGGGGGTGAGGTGGGCGGCGAGCTGTGGGCGCCCGTTCCCCACCCTTGCCCTGCCGCTACCGTCTTCGTCCTGCGCACCAGCACCGGGCTGCTCTCAGGGCCGGGGCCTACGTCCGTGTGCGCCGCACCCCACACCCGTACTCGTCCACTTCTCCAGGCCCACCAGGTCCCAGCTGGAGTGCTCGCGGCCGATGTCGCCAACCACGTGCCTCTCACGGTCCTCGCCGTCCACCGCCTCGTAGGCCACTGAGTACTGTGTGATGACGCCGTTGCGGCTGTCGGCTGGCGGCGGGACCCAACTTACCCGGATGGTGGTGGAGCCCACGCTCACACAGGCCACCTTCTGGGGAGGGGCGGAGGGGGCTGGGGGAAGACAAATGGGGGAAGCAGGCAGATGGAGGGGGTAGCCCACAGGCAGGGTGGTGAGTCACAGTGGAGGGGACACTCCCTGAGCGTGGAATGGATAGGCCAGGGCCCCCAGGTAGGCACCCAGCAACCTAGACCACGGTACACGTACACACACACACACACACACTCTCTCTCTCTCTCTCTCTCTCTCTCTGCCTCCCACATGTTCATGGCGCTTCACACAACGGGCTCAACTCAGCACCTCACACATATGCTGTCCCACACCATACATAAGCACACACCAGATGCACACACACACAAGCCAGGCACACCCCTCCTGTACCCTACACACAACAGCCACGACTCTCCGTACCCTACACATGCCAGCCACGACTTTCCTGTACCCCCCCATGACTCTTCCGCACCCCCACATATACCAGCCACAACTCCCGCACCCATACGCACCCTTCAGGAGGTCATGACCCTCCTGCACCCTTTGCCCTGCACATGGCATCTTTCTAGTGGCTGTGCCTACAGCTCTTCTCAAGACACGTGGCCCTCACGGCCAAAAGAGCAAGAAAGCCTTGGTCTGGGCCTCCTTGGACCAGCTGTCTGAGCCCAAGCTACAAACCCACGAAGGCCAGAGCATGCTGCAGTGGAGACAAGGCCCCAGATTAGCTGGTGTGGTGGTCAATGGACATTTCTCACCTGCAGGCCAGTCTCTCTCCTCACTTACTTGGGTCAGCCTGTCCCTTCACTTTGGCGGGTCAGCCTGTCCCCTAACCTGTGGGCCACTCCCAACAGCATTCACTGTGCTAAGACAGATCCAAGGGGCGGGAGAGCCCACATGATTTGATGCCCAGCGCCCGTCTGCTCCCAGGCACTGCACGGGCCGAGCTCTGAACTGTCAGGTCCGCCGTGCTGGGTGCTCCAGAACGGCTGGAACCCTTCTGACCCCCGCCCTTGGCCGCAGCCTTCCTGTCCTCCAGGCTCCCCACACGGTCTGAGCTGCCTCTCCTGCACCTCTCACACCGCCCGGTAAACTCCACCACACGTCCAGGTCCACCCTGGGCTGAGAGGGGCCCCAGAAAGCTCTTGGGTAGCAGCAGCGGGCCCTAATGAGACTCTCTACCCTCTGCCTTTTTAAGTGTTTGGGTCGCACCTGGCGATGCTCAGGAGTTATTCCTGGCTCTGTACTTGGCAACCATGTGCGCTGCCAGGGATCAAGCCCGCATCCGGTGTGGGCAAGGCGAGCGCCCGCGCGCCGTGAGTGAGAACCCCGGAAGGCGGAGTGCTGTGTGCCAAGTAACCCCTTAGCCAGGAGCCCCCGAAACCAGGGGTCACTGCAGCGGCGCCTGCCTCGCCGCTTTCTCAGCCTAGGCTGGTCCCTCCTTCCCAATGCAGGAAACAGGATGCTGCCCCTCAGCTGCCTCGTGTCCACCTCATCCTGGTCTGACCTCACATACCCTCTGCCCAGTGACAGCCATCAGGCGAGCTGCTCTCAGGTACCCTCTCGGGTTGCCCCAGAATCCAGCGGGCCTCTTGCCACCCCAGTCTGCAGCTGTTCTTTGGCCAGAGGCTGGTGTGGGCCCCTCACGAGGTAGCTTCTTCCTGCCTCAGCTCCTCTGCCCCCAAAACCTCCGTCTTCTGCTTGGCCCCTCAGGCAAAAGAGATCCCCACCCCCCCATCTTCCCCACTGTTGGTTCCCCATAGTGCTCTACATATTTGGAGGTTGGGAGCCAGTGTGGTGGGACACATACACCCACAGGGGCTTGGTGCCCTCTTGAGCACTGCAGGGGAGGCCTGCGAAGCCTTCAGCACTACTGGGGAGAAGCCCTAAGAAAATGTGCTCCAACGGGCTGGAGAGACAGAACAGCCGGGAGGGCACTTGTCTTGCACACACCTGACACTTGACCCCAACAAGGCATATGGTCCTCCGAGCACCACTGGGTGTGACCCAAAATTAAAAACAAACACATCCCAGCTCTCCTAACTGATAGAGGACAACTGACAGGCAGAGACCCAAGGCGCCGTGCTGCCAGCCTTCACTGGACAGGGCCCGGCACCCAACAGAAGCAGTGGGTGCTTGGCACATGGTACCCAGTCACTGCACCAACTCAGTGCCCCACTCACAGGGACCACCCCAGACGCTGCTGTGGGGAGGGTGTGACCCCTTCACTTCATCTCTGCCTCAATGCCTGATTACCAACAGCCTCGCCACCGTGCGCCACCTGGCCCAACCCAACCAGTGGCCACGGGGTCAGCACCCACGGAGCTGCACTCGGCAGTTATGACGCTGCAAACGATCTCACAGACCTGACCTGAGGGGCACATCTCTTTGCACTCTTCCCCCAACACACACACAACCACACACTCTCATGATACACACATCATCCCACACTGACACATTCACACATACTTTTTATTCTTTTTTGGGTCACACTCCGCGATGCTCAGGAGTTACTCCTGGCTCTTTGCTCAGGAATCACTCCTGGCGGTGCTCAGGGGACCATATGGGATGCCGGGATCAAACCCAGGTCAGCCACATGCAAGGCAAACACCCTCCCCGCTGGACTATCGCTCCGGCAGCTCACATGTACTTTTTTTTTTTTTTTTTTTGCTTTTTGGGTCACACCCGCGATGCTCAGGGGTTTCTCCTGGCTCTGCACTCAGGAATTACTCCTGGCGGTGCTCGGGGACCATATGGGATGCCGGGATTGAACCCGGGCCGGCACAGGCCGCGCGCAAGGCAAACGCCCTACAGCTGGGCTATCGCTCCGCCCACACATGTACTCTTATACATACTCACACACATCCTCATACCTACATACTTTGAAAATTTTGCTTTTAGGGCCACACCGGCTGTCCTTAGGAATGACTCCTGGTAGGGATCGGGGACCCATATATGGTGCTGGGGATGAAACCTAGTAAGTGCACTACCTGGCCCCTCACACATACTCATACACACGGTTTCATGCATGTACATTTTCAGAGTTGGTTTTTTTTTTTTTCACTTTTTTGGGGGCCACATTTATCAGTGTTCAGGGCTCTGCATTCAGTAATGACTCCTGGAGAACCACAGGGGATGCCTGGGATGGAACCTAGGTCAGCCACATGCAAGACCAGGCTCTCCCTGCTGCACTATCACTCTAACCCTGTTTCTGTTTTCGTTCACACCTGAAAGTGCTTGGGGAACCACACAGAGTGCCAGGGACTGGACCTGGGTCAGCAGCATGCAAGGCAAATGCCTTAACCCCAGTATTCTCTCTCTGGTACCCTTGAGATAATGTGATAAATACAAAAAGATGCTCTTCCAACAACCCCCCCACACTCACACTCTCAGACACGGTCTCACACGTACTTTACTTTTTTTTTTGCTTTTTGGGTCACACCCGGCAATGCTCAGGGGCTACTCCTGGCTCTGCACTCAGGAATTACTCCCTGGCGGTGCTCGGGGACCATATGGGATGCCGGGATCGAACCCAGGCCGGCACAGGCCGGCCGCAGGCAAGGCAACGCCCTACCCGCTGGGCTATTGCTCCAGCCCCTCACACGCACTCTTAAAACATCTCGCACACTTTCATGCACATTTTCCCTCACACTATCTCTTACACACAATCCTCTTACTTTACTCACACACACTCCATACACTCACGTGCTCTTACACACAGTTGAACACACTCTCACACACACACACAAGATCCACGACCAGACAGTCACACACTCTCATGGCTCGGGCACACAGGCCATGAGCTGTCCCGTTCACAGGCCTGGTCCTATGCTCCCCGAGCAGGAACACGGCCAACTGGTCTTGTGGGTGCACGGTCTCATGCTCACACACACTGGGGGAGGCTCGCTCGGCGAGGACATGCCCCAAGTCTCATGGTGAGGCGCATGGTGAATGTGGGGAGCTGCGATGGGGGGACACAGGGAGGGAAGGCTGTTGCCCAGGTGGGGTTGGGACATGTCTGGGGACAAGTGCGGCGGCTCCTCCAGCCAGACGGCCAGTGTGGAGAGGTGAAGAGGGAGGATGAATCACAACACGGAACTTACCTGGGCAGGGGCAGGGAGTACAGCAGCAGACCACGGGGCACTTACCTGTCCCTCTCTGGGCTCCAGACCCAGAACTCAGACCAGAGCTCCGGCCTGAACACTGACCACAGCTGGGTCGGGGAGTGCTGTGGGTATCCACGGCCAGCCCAACCACATTCGCAGTGGTACGATGAGATACTTACTGGACTGTGCCGTGCGAGCCTCAATGGTGGGGGTGAAGACACCCACTCCCATGTCGGAGCGGGCGGCCAGCTGGAAGCGGTAGAGCGTGTTGGGCTTCAGGTCTTCGAGCGTGTAGGAAGACGTGGGGTCGAAGGTCACCTTATGCTGAAAAAGCAGGGGAGCACATGGGCACTGCTGCAGTGTGGCAGGGGTGCCCGGACACCTCAGAGACACGAGCAATGGGACGCCTGGGAGACGGTCCCAGGGAGACTCCAGGATGGACCTGACACCTGTTCCCAGCACGGGAGTGACCAAGCCTCCCAGTCATGCTGGTCTGCCCGCAAAGCCGCCACCACCCGGGAGGTCGAAGCTCACCTGCTGTTCCTCCTCCTCAGCTGCCCAATACACCAGCTCGTACTTGACGATGCGCTCCTGCGAGGCAGCAGCCACGAGAGATGGATCCTGGTGTCCGACTCCGCCTCCGCCTGGAAGTCTGTAGGCTGGGCCGGCACTGCAATATCCGCACCCACCGTTAGCCCCTCCAGCACATGGGGCCTCGGGGCCCACCCCCTCCTCCAGGAGTGCCCCCGTTGGCCATCTGGGCGAGGAGACACCCGCCTACCTCCCTGCTGCGTCTTGACCTGGATGGTGAGGCTGGGTGGGCCGTCGCCCACGGCGGTGAAGGCCAGCACACGCAGGCTGTAAGTGATGCCAGGCAGCAGGCTGCCCCGCGGTGGTCAGAAGCCCCGCGTCCGTGTTGTGCTTGTGCCAGGTGTTAAGGGACCGGTGGGAGTCGGGGCGTGTAGTAGACAGCGGTAGCCGCGCACCAGGCCGTTGGGCTCCTCGGGCGGCTCCCACTGCACCAGCATGGTGCTGGCACTGAGCATGCGGGCCTGCACGCGCCGTGGCGGGCTGGACGGTGCCTGCTCCCCTCGCGGCGCCTGCACCGCCTCGCTGGGCGGGCCACGCCCGATGCTGTTGACCGCCAGTACGCCGGAAGGCGTACTCAGAGAAGGGGCTCAGCCCGCCGATGCTGTAGCGCGTGGTGGCCACGCCGTCCACTTCCTGGAAGGGGCCCTCAGAGCCTGCTGCGCGGTACTGGATGCCATAGTAGGACACTGGCTCCGAGTTCCCAGAGTCCCAGGTCAGGGTGACACTGGTGGCTGGTCGTCTCTGTCACCACAAGGTCGATTGGAGGCTTTGGCAGAGCTGCAGAGGGGAAGCAGGCTCAGGGCTGCCCAGGGTCATGACCCCAGATGACCCTGTCCTAGGAGTCAGTTAACCAAAGGGGTTTGACTCCACAGCCTACCTGGAGAACCACCAGTAGAGGGTGGTGGCCCTGTCTGGGGGTGGGGGGGCTTGGATCCTCCCATGTAGCCCCACTGTCTGTCGCTTCTGCCCCGCGTCAGCCTGACAGCTAATGAGCAAGAGCCTGAAAGTGCAGGTACCTAGAGCCAAGGCCGAGGCCTGGGGTACTGGCTGCCTGCTGGGCCCATGTGTGACAGGCTGTGGAGGGGACGGTATCCCTAAGGGAACAGCTCTGGAGAGTCAGGAGGAGAGGTGCTGAGGTCACACCTGTCATCCTGTGACAGGCTCCAGCCAATAAGTCCCGTCAAGCACCGCTGGGTGAGCACTGAGAACAAGTCACACCTCAGCGCCAGGCCCGTGCGGTTCAGACTCTGGAGGGAGGGACACAGGGCGGTGACACATGCCGGCGTGGACTGCACCGGCAAAAAGCATCGCAAAAGCATCTCTTTTCTCATGTGGTACTGGGGGTCAAACCCAGGTGAGGGTCTACCGCTACACACATCCCCGCCTGAGCTGGGCAGCAGAAGATGCCAAGGTTGGGCAGAGCTAATGCCCGTGGACAAGGTGGAGCTCGGGAGAGGTGGGCTGCATGTGAGGGGCAGGGGGCGGGGCAGCGCGGCCCATCCCTCCATTCCTTCCTTTCAAAAGGGAATGACAGGCTCCACCCAAAAAAGATCACTCTGGTGCGCTGTGCCTGGGGTGGCCTGTCCCTGCCTTGGTACATGACCTCTCTACTTACAGCACTTTACTGGGGCTGCCCGCAGCCTTCTTTTAGGGGCACAGTAAAGTTTCCTTTACTGCTGGCCTTTCTGCTCTCTGGGGAAGCTCACGTTCTCTTTAGAATTAACATCCAACATAATAAAGCTGCTTTACTTCACTTAAAATACAAAACCCTTCAAGCTGCGGAGTTGGGGGTGGGGGGACAGAGTGGTGAGGGGCCCCTGAGTCCAGCCTGCCCAGTGTGTGCCTGCCCCAGGCCAGGGAGAACCCATATCTGCCCTGGTTTCCGGCCACCCCTGTTCTTGCAAGGACGGGGTGGGGGGAATTCCCAAAGCATCAGGGAGTCGGGCTGGGGGTGTTGTGGATTGACCCTACAGCCTCCCACGAAAATGGGGCTACTGAGCACGGAAGGCAGCTCTGGGCCTGCCCGCCCCACAGAGGCGCCGAGCTCCTGCTGAGCCCGACCTCTGCCTCCGGGGACCCAGGTGCCCACCTTTGACAGTGACCTGGGCCGTGGCTTCAATCATGCCCAGCGAGGAGATGGCCACGCAGGTGTAGTTGGCTGAGCGTAGCACGTTGCTGAGCTCCAGCACGTTGCGCCCACGGGCATCTCGTCTTCCTTGGTGAGCTCCTCGGCCCCCAGCATCCACTTCACGCACGGCATGGGAGCCCCCACCGCCACACACGTCAGGTTCACGCTGCCGCCCGGCATCACCTCCTGGCTGCTGGGAGGGATGGAGAAACGAGGAGCCACGCGGCGCACTACGGGAGAGGAGAGAGGAGCTCACAGGCCAGGCAGGGCACGCGAGGCGGATGCAAGGGCGGGGGCCCCTCATCCAGGACAGCCCTCCTGCCGCGGCCAGCACCGCCTACCGGAACTGGGGCCCACTCACCAGCCCACCCAGCTTGCGGCCTCGAGTGGCCCTTGTGCTTGGGGACTGGAACCGAAGAAATTCTGCACCCGAACCCTGCTGGACCCTGCTGGATAGCCCCAGAAGCAGAGACCCAGAGTCCCTTGGGCGTGGGGTCTCCAGGGCCTCTGTGCAAGGTGCAGCCTCTGGTCCACACACCAGGCCTTGTTAGGGCCTTGCCCCACGCCACCTCTCAGCGTTGTTCCTCCCTCCCTGCGGTTGCAGACCCCCTGACCTCCCACCCGGGGGTCTGCAGAGAGCACAGTAAAGGAAATGCATACGCCCTGGGGTAAGGTTGAAGGCAACCAAGAGACTGGCCGCCTGCGGGGACCCTGGTCATGCGCTGGGTCACCACCTGGAGACCCGCGAGAGGGGCTGGCCCTCAGAAGGGGCAGGCAGGGACGAGGAGGGCAGTGGGCCAGGGGTGTGGCCCGTGGGCAGGATGGGCATGGCGATGGTGGGAACATGATGAGGCGCCCGACAGACGGCTTCCACGCTGATGAACAGGGGCTCACGGGGGAGCGTGGCTGTGCCTGGCCACGACCTCCGCTGGGGCTCCCAGACCAGAAGTGGTTCTGAGCGTGTCTGTCCGAGGAGGAGCCTGGAACCCTCCCAGCGCCCCCCTCGGATGCAAGCTGGGCTCAGACATTCGGAACGTGCAGGGAGGGAGGATGAGCGGGAGCTGGTTGTGGGCAGGCAGCACGTGCAGGGGGCATGCAGCTAGGGCAGGGCTGGGCACCCCCACAGCCAGCGAGGCTCGAACCACAGGGCGGCGGGCGAACACGACTGTCACAGGCTCTATGCGCCACCACCCGAGTCCGAGCCAGAGATGGTAGCTACGGCCGGGCCAGCGGTGCAGCCTCTGACCTGGCAGCAGGGGGTCAGAGCCACAGCCCCACAGGCCGCAGGGGCCGGAAGGCACCGCCGAGAGCACCTTCTGGCCCACACATCTCTCCAGTAGCACAGCAGGCAGCCCTGCCGCTACCCCTGCTCAGCCGTTTGGGTCCCCAGCTGCCCTCCAGCTGGCACCAGCCCGCTCAGTCATGCCCCAAGGAGCCTCCCTTCACTCGACCCCTCCTCCATGCCGTCCACCAAATCCCAACCCGGCACCCACATGTCCTCCTTTTTCTAGAACACCAAAGCATGTGACCCAGATCTGGCTAATGAGATACAGCCTTTATGGGGGTGGGAACTGCAGGTGGTTCAATATAAGGGGCCAAGTGCCATGTCTACCAGGCAACCCTTGCGGTGCTCAGGAGGGCCATGTGGTGGCCAGGAAGGACCCTGGCCCATGTGGGGCGCAGCCCTGCTGGAGAGCACCCAGAAGAGGGAGCTGGCGAGGGCCAGACGTGCTGCTTACTCCGCGTGCAGGCAGCTCCACTCCAGTCGGGGCCATCGACCTGCACTGCGCGGTGCCCAGGAGCTGGGCAGCCCGACCGTGCGAGGACAGGTAGAGGTAGGATATGTGTGAAGAGGTATGGGGGGGACGGCGACAGGGAACCCCAACTCCTGAGCCCCTCAGGGCCTCTCCCAAATGGCCCAGATGAGGCTGGCCAGGTAGGTGGGCACCCCTGGGACGTCTGCAGCTGCACCAGTGGGACAAGCCTTGTCAGAGGAGGGAAGGGACCTGGCTCGGGCAAGGTGTAGGGAGTGTCTTGGCCTGAGACGGTCCCGCACAGGCAGCCAGTAGTGGCCCCCCTCATCTCCCAGACATGCTCTAACTACATGTAGTGTTAAAGGTAAGTGATACAGTGGGTAGGGAGTTTGCCTTGCACGCGGCTGACCCGGATTCGATCCCCGACATCCCATATGGTCCCCTGAGCACTGCCAAGAGTAATTCCTGAGCAAAGAGCCAGGAGTAACCCCTGAGCATTGCTGGGTGTGACCCAAAAAACAAAAAAAAAAAGTTAAGTGATAAATGATGACAAATGGAATCTTCCTGGGCAGAGAGAAGTGTGTGTGTGTGTGGGAGGGGCAGGTGGGGCTAAGCCACCATCAACAAGTCTGCAGGTCCCTCACTAAGGAGGCCACCACCGCCCAGCGACACACAGGGACATGGCTGAGAACACCTGGTGACAAAAGGCTCAGGTGCTGGCTGACAGGGCTTAGAAGACACACTAGAGGTTACAGGGAGAAGCTTCTGGAACTCCTTGGCTTTTGGAAAAGCCAAGGTTGGAAGACCCAGCTCCGGTGGGTGGCAGGAGGGACCCCAAGACAGGGAGAGGTCATGGCTCTGAGCTTGAACTCACCCACTGTGGTCTCTTAGGGCCACGTCCGATCCCTGGAGAGCAGAAACAAGAAGCCCAGGAAGAGGAAAGAGGTGTGGCCAAACCCTTGGGTTCCAGCTGGAGCAGGCCAGAAGCTGGACTGGACTTTTTATCCCAAACCGTCCCTGAAAGGGCGTTTTATTTCACTGTGGCTATCAGAGCCCAGCCCAGGGGGCACAGGGGCCTCTTTACTTCCTGGCCTGCCCATAGGTACTTGGAGGACTCTGAGGGCAAAGACAGAGTCAGAAGTCAGCTGTGGGGCTGTGATAGTCCAGTGGTAGGGCGTTTGCCTTGTAAGCGGCCAACCCGGTTCGATCCCCCAGCATCCCATATGGCCCCCGTAGTGCCAGGAGTAATTCCTGAGTGCAGAGTCAAGAGTAACCCCTGAGCATTGCTGGGTGTGACCCAAAAAAGAAAAAATAACGAAGTTAGCCATGACCCTTGGGGTTGACCCAAGCCCCAGGCCTTAAGTTCAGAGGCTACCGGCGCATCCCTTTACCAAGATACCGATTCTGAGCCCCCCAGAGCCCCGCCGTGAGGTTTCTGGCACTCCCACACCAGCTTCCAGCAGCTCAGAGTATGTGTCAATGGGTAGGCTAAGGGCAAGGAGGGACACGGCCAGGGGCACTCTATCAGGTGCTTCTTGTGCCTTTCTGGAGGCTGCCCCCATCCCGACACCCAGGCGTGGCTGGTGTCCCCACCTGTTGGTGAGTTGGTTGTTGCTCCCGCCATCACCGATACAAGCCCCCTGGAGCCCATTGACGGCAGCCAACAAGAGGGAGGGCGAGAGAGCAGGGGGGAGGTGGGGAGGGGGCTGGTCCTGGGCCCCTACGAGGCCACGCAGCTCCTGGCCCCCGTGGGTCCTGCACGCTGACATTTTACAGACAATTTCCAAAACAGGGCCCTGCCATTTCAGGATTATATTTCAGCTATAACTTTTAAGTCTAATTATCTGCACTGACAGCCCCCTCGAAAGGGGCGGGGCAGCGCCCCGAGGCAGCAGCAAGCACTGGAGTGGCAGCTTAATCGCAGGGGGAGGCCGCCCCGCAATCTGTATCCACGCGCGGAAATTTCGCTGATGAAAATAACACAACATTAAGGAGGGGACCAGGGGCAGGATCCACTGTATCAAGATAAAATAACTCTTTAATAAATAACCTTGTGGCTGCCGCAGAGCAGTAATTAAATGCCGGCGTGCTCGGCACACAGTTTTAAGTAAAGCTGGAAAATGTAAGATGTAATTATCAGCGCCAAACAAATTACCAGCCCAGCAAATCCCCCGGAATATTTAGAAACTCATTTCTGCCTTCCCGTTAAATATTTGTGTACGTGCTTATTTTTGGTGGGACCACAGAGGGGGAGCAGAAGGGCTGGGGGGAAGGGGCGTGGGGTGGAGGAGAGGCAGCTGCAGGATGCGGTCTCCCGAGGGCTGTTCTCTGAGCACCCCGGCAGACCCGCCCAGTCAGCAAAATGCTGAAACCCCAATGCCCCAGAGCTCAGGAGAGCGCCAGGAAGGACAGGGGGCTGACATCTGAGCCCAGAGCGCGGCCTCCTCCCTGTTGGCCCCCTCCCTCACGCACAGTAAAAATCACCTCCAAAGTGTGCTGCAAGGGTGCCAGGGGCCCAAAGCCCTGCCCACAGGTGAGAACCCCTGTCCACTGCGACCAGGTAACACAAGAGTGACCATGTCACGTCACTGCCAGCACCAGCGAGCCCTGGGGTAAGACTGTCTGGGGAGGCTCGAGGGGCTTGTCCAGTATTGGGGTCCCCACCGGAGCCTCAGCGAGTCACAGCATAAAGTCCAGGGAGGCACAAGTCCTGCTTCTACATGTCCAGCACCAGCAGCCTGGGCCGGGCAGAGGGATGACAGATGGTCTGGCTGGTGGAAAGACCTTCGCTTGGGAAGGGACAAGAGTGAGAGAGAGGGGCGGAGCAACAGCACAGCGGGAGGGCTTTTGCCTTGCACGGATGACCTGATTCGATCTCCAGCATCCCATATGGTCCCCTGAGCATCGCCAGGGTAACTCCTTAGTGCAGAGCCAGGAGTAACCCCTGGGCATTGCTGGGTGTGATCCAAAAAGGAAAATTGAGTGGAGTGTGCCAAAATGCCCGATCACCCCTGTGGCGCAGGTCTGAAATGGGGTTGCAAGGGTGGGGAGGGTTCAAGGGCAGCGTGGCCTTGGTTAGGACTTTTGTCCTTTGCTGTAAGACGGTGGGTGGCTGGTGGGGTGAGGCCGCTCTAGATTTGCTTCATGGAGGTTCTCACTGAACTTGAACCGACACGGGAGCCTCAGAGACGGTGTAAGGCATGACCACCCTTAGGCCTGCGCAACCCGACCTGCCGTATCTGAGCACTATCTGGAACTGACCGCTGGCCTGTCCTGGCACAAACGGGGTGAGGTACCATGCACATGCCCCACCTGCCCGCCCAGCAGAGGAGCCAGCTAAGGGGACATGCAGACGGGTGGCGTCCTGGGGACCCCAAGCAGAGGACCATGCAGGGCGGACGGACTGCCCATCCATCTCCGGGCCTGCCCGCCTGGACAGCACTGAGCAGAGCGGAGGCTCGCTGGGCGCCGGAGCGGGCAGGCCTGGCTGGAGCGAGCCTGAGGGAGCGGGACGAGCCGCTGGTCCCTGCTGGCGGGAGCACCCCTTGACGGGCGAACTGTAGGTGGGTAAAGAAGTGAAAAGGACCAACCTTCTCGCTGATCTGAGAGATGAGAGTTTGGGTTGATGGCAGAGTGCGATGAGGATGAGGAGGGAATAAAAAAAGACAAGGAGAAACACAGAGAGAGTAAAACAGGCCAACCTCCATCTGCCCACACAGCACAGAAACGAGACAGGACTGACGCCCCATGCCGCTCACACAAGACTGAGGACTCATGGAGGACACGGTGGACAGGGCTGGGCTGCGGCTAGCGGTGCCAGCACGCCGAGGCAGGGCAGTGGGACGGAGGCGGGCACAGGCAGGCCCCAAGCCTCTTTCAGGTCCCACAGCTCGGGCAGACCCAGGCAGCTGGGCTCTGGGGTCAGGGCCCACCCAGCCCACAAACCCGCCAAGGCTCACAGGCCCCTCTGAAGCCCCCTGCACGTCCACAGGGAGGGAGCCAGTTCTGGGTGTCCTGTGGGGAAGAGAAAGGCCGTGAGAGAGGGGTCACCCAGGTGACGGGAGTCGTGGTCACCACTCTGCAAAAGAAGAGGGACGGCGGGGAGGGGAGGCCGGGCGCTGTGGAGGGTGAGGCCCGCCCTGACCCCCTGGCAGCTGTGGGGACGCTGTGGAGAGGAGAGAGTGAGTCAGTGAAGGCGGGAGGCAGGTCTGCCCAGCACGCCCAGGCCTGCTAGACTGTGGGTGGAGCTGTGGGCAACTGTGGGCAAAGTCAGCCGTGACTAGATGACGCATCCCCCGGCTCTCCCCGTCTGCCTGGCACTTCCGGTGGGCCTGGTGCCTGCAGCCGTGCTGGGACACACACTGTCCCAAGCTGTTCCAGGCAGTGCGGCAGGCCCTGGGACAGGGGAGCCCCGCCGCAGCTCAGAGGGGCGGGAGGCAGACACTGACACTCAAGCCACGGAGACGTGGGTCCAGTGGACAGTGAGAGGAGGGAGTAGACAACAAGGGGGACATGAGGGCTGGCGCGGCCAAACCTTCAGAGCACAGGTTCTTAGGTGACACAGGGCGCCTGGAGACACGGCAATGTGTCCAGGACTAGCCCCTCTGCCTCTAGCCAGCCAGGGACACTGCTAAATGTCCCGCGACGCAGGACAGCCCCAGAAACCGACCAACCGGGATGCAGAGCTCGGTCCTGACACAGCTGCTAGGAGTGGGGGTGGGGGCTCTGCCGTGGTAGAAGCCTCCAAAGCTCGGCTGGGAGATGGGCTGGCACAGGTGTGGGGGGTTCATCCACCTTGGGGTTCAGGTGCAGAGGCGGGGCCCGTGAGGAGCTACTGACCCAGAGCAGTGAGGGGCTAATGGGCTCTCAGCCCTTCAGATGGGGTGAGACGAGGAGGCACCCATGGGTGCTAGGAGCAGGACACGTTCATGGTCGGGTCAGCAGGGTGGCCGAGGGCTAGAGAGCCAAGTGCTCAGGCAGGCAGGTGGGAAACAGGCTCAGGTGGGGTCTGAGGATGAGGTGGAGGGCACGAGAGGCCGCCCACGCCAGGCCTGGAGCTAACAGTGCCCCACATTCCCTTCCTCAAAGGAGAAGGTCCCAGGAGGCCTGCTGGGGTGTAGTCGGGCTGTGGCGGGAGCCAGTCTGGACCTGCCCGAACCCACTGCGTGTGGGAGCCTGAGATGACGGATGACGGACAGACGCTGACCGGATGCTGTGGGCTGCCCGAGCCCCAGCGGCCACTCTGATTGCACTGTGCTGTCCCTGGTGGAGTGGGGGTCATGCCCTGAGCCTCAGGCCTCGGGTACTACTCGGCCTAAGCCGTCTCCCACCCCACCAGCTGACTTGGGTTCCCCAGGGCTCCCCCTGCGCTGGCTTCTTTTTGGGTCACACCGACCATGCTCAGGGGTTATGCCTGACTCTACATTCAGAATTTACTCCCAGTGGTATGGCATGGGGACTATATGGGATGCCGGGGTATCGAACCCGGGTCGACTGTGTGCAAGGCAAATGCCCTACCTGCTGTGCTATAGTTCTGGTCCCATCTGTGCTGGCTTCTTGCTCCACCCCATAGTCTCCTGGGAGAAGTGACCCGAGGGAGGCCAGCGGCTGAGTAGTGGGCAGCACCTGAGCCACTGGGGGCCCTCTCCAGCTCCTGATGTCCCTGCCAGTGCTCTCCTGGACAAACCCTAGGTCCAGGGTCTCCTCCCCCTCCCTCATTCTGGTTCTCGTGACTGAAGCAGCATGCGTCCCCTCACCAAACAGCTGGCACCTGGAGGTCGAGTCAGGGATCTATGCTTTTGAGAAGTAGCCAGGTAACAGGGAAAAGTCTGCCCTGAGTGAGCCAGTCTGGCAACACCGCTCCAGAACAGGCCTGGCACTGCCAAAAGTCCAGCCATGCCTGGCCCTGGGTGGACGGACTGGCGGAGGGCGCCCGGCCCCCTACTCAGCACATGTACCTTGGGGAAAGAAGTCACATCTCTTCCTGGGCTGTGGCTGGGGCTAAGCATCGAGCAGAGACAGATCCCTACAGCCCCTCTCTGCTGAGCACCCGGACTCGTGAAAATCGCACACTGAGGGTCTTCTCCTTCTGGAAGGCCCCAGGCAGCCCAGGGCCAGCAGGCAGAAGCACGAAGCCTGGGCCACTCCCGAGAGCCATCTGCTTCCCAGCCCACAGCCAGAGTCCCACTGGGGCAGGCAGGGCAGACTGGAGGGAGAGCGGGTAGGGATGTGTGCACGGACAAGTGGACAGACAGATGGACAGACAGACAGACAGACACACATCTGCTGGAAGGCTCTGGACTCCCAAGGGATGCAGGTGGCAGGACCTACAAGATACAAAGGTTCCCAAAGGTAGCTGCTCCCCACAGGTCTGTAGGGAAGAAAGGTGGAGACTGCCCACAGTCAGGAGCCTGTGCAGGCGGGTGTCGGTCGCCGCAGAAAGAACTGGACAGAAGAAGGCGCTGGCCTGAGGCAGGGGTGCGCGGCAGGGGGCAGCTCTGGGGAGTGGCTGCAGCCAGTCCTTACCTCGCACATACAGGTTCGCTGGGGCGAGTAGCGTGTGCCTGCAGAGTTGGTCGCCACACACTCGTACTTGCCTTGGTCCGATTCCTCACTGCTCTCAATCTGCAGAGCACCTGCGGGACAGAGAGTCAGGAGTCAGGCCAGGGACGGGGGCTCCAGGGCACCCGTGGCTGCTGTGGACCCACGTGGCAGACAGCGAGGTCACACCCCGACACCAGTGGCCTCTGGCAGGGACCAGGCCCCACTCTGCCCGCCAGGCCTGTCAGCTTTTCCAGGGGGGCTTGTCTCCACGGCCCCTCTCTCCGGAGTGTCCACCATGCCCTGGCTAGTTCTGGAACCTGTTGGTCAGCGAACATGCCCATCTGGCCTCCCTAACCGTCCAGGCCCGACAGCATGGAGCCAGACCTGCAAGCATGGGGTGCCCTCTCTGACAGCAGCCTGACAAAGCCCCCCAAAACCTCAGGACAGGGCTGGGGTGGGGAAGGGGGACCAGCAGCCTGAGCTCACCAGCACCACCCTCCCCCGCTGCCCCCACCCATTCCGGCTCCTCCCCCACCCCACCCCAGCCCTGCTAAAGTGCTTCGACCCACCGCAGGTCCTGCATAATTCAGGAGGCTAATGGAGGCTGCAGCAACGGGCCAGTGCCCTGAGGGGGCCACTCTGGCCGCAGACGGACAGACAGGAGCCAGGCCTAGGGTCTGGGGGCAAGCTGGAAAGGACCCTCACGGAGGGTGGGGAGTCAGGAACTGTCCCGCAGAGTCGGGAGCCTGAGGTGGCGTGTGTGTGTCTGTGAGTGTGTGCGTAACTGCTGGACTCAGCGGCCATCCCCCAGCTCTGACAATAACACCTGGGGAAACTGCTTTGGAGAGCACCCTGGGTCAGCTGTCTGACACAGCCTGAGAAACGGACATCACCCCCTCCTGGCACAGGCTGACAGACAAGCACACCTACACAGGACGGCCCACGGACAGCCACTCCCCCACAGGACACAACCGGACGGCCCCCCGCCCCACACCAACACCCGAGGGACCCTTACAGTCCTGACCCCACTGACAGGGCCGAGCTGCCAGGTGAGAAGCTACCTGCACCCCAGCCCCACTGCAGCGTAAGCCCCATCTGCCCCCACTCAGGGCTGGAGGGGCTAAATCCCGGGGGCAGGAGCCAGAGGCGGCGCCACGGGACTGTCCATGGGGCTTGGGTCAAGGGGCTGGCCTGGCCTTGGAAGCCTTAAGGCCCAGCACACACAGCAAAAACCCCACTTCTGCGAGTAGTACCCGACGGGCTGTCTCAGGTCATCTCACAGGTCACGGTTGCAAAAATGCAGGTCAGGCTCCTGGTAGGGTAGGGGGACCCTGGAGACACCTAAATACACCCCTGAAATCTGGAACCAACACCAAGACCCAGCAAAGGGGCAGGACGAGCTGGCGCAGTCCAGGGTGGGGCACCTGGAGGGAGTCTTGCTCTCAGGGGTGGGTGAGATGCCCCCCCCGCCCCGAAACAGCTGCTCCCTCAGCTCCTACGCTTGCCCTGGGACCACCCAGGCCCCGAACTCTGGGTGCTGAGCTGGGCCCGGGGACACGAGCAGAGGCGGAGAGAACACGGAATTGAACGTGTCAGAAGCAACCGTGTCACAGGTGTCTGCTTGGAGGCTGGCACTGCTCTCGGCCTCATTCTCGCCTCAAATCCTCAGGACCCAGAGATGGGACTCTGGCCCCAGTTCAAAGCAGAGGAAACAGATGTGTGAGAGGTAAATTGATTTTGGTGAATCACACTGGAACCCGGACCTGAGTCCCGAGGCTGGTGGGGCTGAAGACGCCCAGGCCCCAGCCACAGGGATGGTTTCTCTCTGCTGCTGTCCCCAGTGTCCACCCTCAGGTCTCAGCTGAACGCTGTCCCGGTGTCTGCTGGGGAGAGGGGCTACGGTGGGGCCACGATGTTAAGGGGAAGTTGGGTAATTACTGGGGCCCCTGAAACAGGAGGCCAGACCCTCCCTTCTATTGGGGTGGCTGAGAAAGTTAGGGTCAGTTGCCTCCAAGGGGCAGCAGCTCCCCGTGCGGCTGGAGATGGATGAGCCCACAGAGGGAATGGCCGAGTGTGGAGGTGTGTGTGGCCCGTGCTTCTGGGGGGCTGGAGATGAGAAGGCTGGAGAGGTCAGATGGGAATGGGCAGGTGACGGACTGGACGGGATGGAGGTGACAGCAGTGGCGTGGCGAGATGCACGGACAGCACTCTTACCTCTGATTGGTGAACCACCTGGCGAGGTGATTTGAATGCAAATAAGATCAGAGAGAAGCATTAGTACAAAAGGAAGGGAAAGCCACAAAAGCCCAATCAGATCACCTGAGACTCGAGGCAGGGCCTCGGCGGCGGCACAGAAACCCAGAAAGCCCGAAGAGGAGCAGCTGTGCGCCCGACACTATGGAGGAGGGTCTGATGGGGAGCAGGTGAGTCAGGGCTCAGGCACGACCCTGGCTGTGAGGCCAGGACGGGAGAGGAGCAGAGAGGCGGCTGCCCCGCCCTGCAGGGCCACCCAGATTCCACAGGTGGGGGAACGTTTCTAAACCAAACGCCCAACAGAGAGGCTAGGAGGACGAGAGGAAGGGCCGCGTGATCGGTCCGGACCCCCCCACCCCAGCGGCCCCACAACCCACAGGAGAGCCAGTCCCACATCCTGGCTGACTCCAATAAGAATGAACGGAGCTATGGCCACGCCCACCCTCAATGGGTGAGTGCTTGGTAACTCTGGACACCAATGGCCGAGGGGGCCGGACTCTGGTACTGAAGGACAGGGGCGGGGCTGCGATGGGCCCAGTCTCCTTCCCAGCAGAAGCCACCTCTGGGCTTGTGCCCAGTCTCTGTCCCAGGCGAGGGCGCAGGCAGCCATTGCGAGGAGGGGAGGGAGATAGGAGGCAAAGATCCTTTGCTCCTCCTACAGATGAGCAGAGGCTGGGAGCGTTTGGGGACATGCCCCAGGTCGCCCAGCTACGAGGGAGGAGACAGGGAGTGACCAGGTCTGGCACGTGCATGGCCTTCCACAGGCCATGTGCAGTGCTGGGCACACAGGCTGTAGGAAGGATGCAGAAGTACCTCGGCGATGGTCTCCGTGGCCTTTCAGGAGTCCACAAGGACAAAACCATCTTCCCAATGCCCAGAACCGAGCTCATATTCTTGCCGACGGCCGAGCGGACCATGTGGTGTTCAGAGGCTGCACGGCGACAGGGCAGGCACAGCGGAGGAGGCTCCAGCTGCCATCCATTAAGCCCCCAAATTAAAGAGATTTGTAAAAGCGTAAAGCAACGGCCGCTCTTCTTGTGAAGTGTTTTTTGTTTTAGGAAGAAAAATCATTTATCATTAAAAAATGTTATTTATGTTAACATAAGATGGGTTTTTAACTTATTTTAGAGTGGATTAATAAATATTTAAAATTACTCTGTCTTCCTGTTGACTCTGGTGAACACTGACGGATCTAACGGGCAGACGGATCTGCGGGCTCCGGATGCTTGGGACCAGGAGTTCAGAGGGCAGGGAGGCCTTGAGCAGTGACTGTACTCTGACACTCTCTGCCCCAAGGGTGCAGTGTGGGGACCCCCTGGCCTCTGTTTTCAGTGGTGCTGGCAGCCCTGAGCGCTCATAAGTATCCAGCAAACTGAACGTGACGGACGTGGAGGACAGAGAACGCCGGGTTGATAGCACAGCTTGTGAGGAGCCAGGCACTCCCCTGCAGAGTCGGGGGCTGCAGGGCCCCCTCCCTGATGCCCCAACTCCCATCCGGGCTCTGCAGTTAGCGCAGGTGTTGTGTGTGTAGCGCCCGGAGAGCAGGTGGGGCCCCTGCGGTACTGAGCAGCTGAGGCGCGTGGGGACGCCGGGGCTTGGCAGAGCTCATGGATGGACTTGGTGTGGGACTGGCAGCAGCTCAGAGGCCCCAGGAGGCAGCCCTTGCTCACTGGCCACTCCACTTCCTTCCCGACGTGGGCCTATGCCAGGTATCAAGCCCACATTCCCGGAGAGGATCCTGTGTTAGCAGCATGGCTGTCACTTCAGCGAGGGCCCTCCCGTGACAAAGTCTTCAGGACAGCTCCTAGGAGGCAGGGTTAAAACCCCAGTTTTAAATGCGGGACTCGGCCTGCTGCCGGGCTGGGGGTGATGGAACCGTGGGACTCCGACTCTACCACGACCTGACGTTCCTCAGAGCCCAGCTTCTCTGAAGAGACTCTGGAAGGCTCTTCACTCGTGCCCCAGGTAATGCGCCGTCACAGGGCCAGGGCATGTGGTCTGGCCGAGGTGCCAGGCTTCCGGAGAACAACGGTAGGGGCAGGCAGGCTCTCGGCAGGGGAGAAAACTGAGGCCCAGTGCTCGGGCGGGATCCCTGGAAAAGTCGCATGGCCTGGGTGTCCTCCCAAGTGGGGTCAGGGAAGGGGTAGCAGTAAGGGCAGGGGGCACCACATCCCTGCACATGTGCTGGGCTGAAGACCCAGAGAAGCAGGAGTGGACTTTTCCTCCAGGGACCCGCCTGTCACAAAATCACTTATCAGCCAGGCTCAGAGGTGACCGCGCCACTATGGGGACCCTGCAGGAGCTGGAGCCCAAGAGTGATCTCAACGCAGCCGAAGTGGGCCGGGCCAGCAGGTGGGGGTTGCCTCATGCTCTCATGACTGAGTGGTGGGCCGGGAGGGGCGGAGGGTGTGGGTCATGCAGGGGTGGGAATCTCAGCAAACTAAGCTGAGACAGCTGTGGGCCCATGTAATCCTCACTGGAACCCTTGGTTTGCTGCTTTTCAAGTCACACCTGGAGAGGCTCAGGGCTACTCCTGGTGGGCCACAGGGAACCACGTAGTGCTGGGACCAAACCCTGGCCACCTTCATGCAAAGCCGGCGTGCCAGACCTTGCAGTCAATACCCAGCCCTGTAACTCCTTTTTACTTATTTTTATTTATTTTTGCTTTTTTGGGTCACCCCCGGCAATGCTCAGGGGTTACCTCTGGCTCTGCACTCAGGAATTACTCCCTCCTGGCGGAGCTCGGGGGACCATATGGGATGCTGGGGATTGAACCCGGGTGGCCGTGTGCAAGGCAAACGCCCTACCCGCTGTGCTATTGCTCTGGCCCCTGTAACTCCTTTTATTTATTTATTTATCTATTTATTTATCTATTTATTTATCTACTTATTTATTTATTTATTTATTTATTTATTGCTTTTTTGGGTCACACCCGGCAATGCTCAGGGGTTTCTCCTGGCTCTGCACTCAGGAATTACTCCTGGCGGTGCTCGGGGCACCATATGGGATGCTGGGGATCGAACCCAGGCCGGCTGGCGGCCGCGTGCAAAGCAAACGCCCTACCCGCTGGGCTATCGCTCCAGCCCCGTAACTCCTTTTAAAGACAAGACAGGCACTTAGAAAAAGTTAAAGGGCTTCATGCAGGGGGTGGGGGGGGTGGTCAGACAGGCAGCAAGTAGCACAGTTGGGGTTGTAGGAGATCAGCTGGAGTCAGGGAAGGTTCTGGGGTCTAGCTTAGACCACGGAGGCGATGCCACTGAGCTCAGAGTGCGCAGAGGGACCTACACAGAAAGTTCTGCGGGTGCTAGAGGAGGGATGAGGTAAAGCCTGGAGGCAGGGAGGCGGCAGTACTCGGTGACCCTCAAGAGGGCTGCGCGGGGGACACTTTCAGAGGCGGAGGAGGCTCCTTCCCAGAGCAGGAGCTGGGTGTGCCCCGGGTTTCAGGGGAGGGGCGCTGGTATCCCTGTGGGCAGGACACTGGGGCGGTCAGGGTGGGTCTGGATGGCTGGGCTTGGGCCAGATGTCTGTGATGGAGATAGGAGCGGCAGGTCCAGGGCAGGCAGAAGGCAGGGTCTGACCTGGGAGCAAGAGGGGACTGTGGGGGGACCAAGGGAGGGAGTGACCACAGCAGGGGAGGGTGTGTGGGCTGCGGCAGCAGGAGAGGACCAGGAAGCGCATCCCTGCTGACCGCAGGTCAGTGAATGGGAGCCCAGGGCCCAGCACCCAGCAAGCTCTCCATCAATACTTGATGAAGGCAGGCGCGTGTCTTCCCAGAACTGCTGCCGTCCACAGGCAGGGCCTTCCGGGGCGGAGGCCAAGCACGCTGGCGGGGGCGGGGGGTGGGGGTGGACATCTGGCCTCTGGGGGAGGCGGAGGGACAGGCAGAGGAGCTGAACCACAGCAGCGCTGGGCAGTGCTGGGCAGCGGTCACCCACGCTGCCGGACCGTTTCCTGCCTTGATTCTGGCTGTTTTAATTAACCGCGCTGCAGCTGCCTCCATCTTGTTGAGTTTTAATTAAATTAAATGAGCTAACACTTTGTCGGCTGTCTCAGGCGGCCGTGGTGGGGGGGCTCTGATGCCGCCCCCGCTGGATGCCTCGGTGCTTCCTCCTCCCTGGGAGGGGTGGGGGGGCACAGACCCCTGGGAAGTCTGCAGGGACCTCCCGAGAAGCTGGGGGGCACAGGACACACGACCCCTGGCCAGGAGGAGCCTGCCTGGATCAAGGTCTGCCCGTGCAGCTCGTAACGGCGGCAGAGGCAGGGAGGCAGCCAAAGCGGATTCCGAGCCGGCGTCCCTGCCCGCTCCATTCCCACAAAGCGGAATCAATTATCTTGGCGGGAGTCTCGTGGGCAGATCGATAGAGGGGCGACACAGCCTGCCCGGTCACAACGGCATCCTTGCTCCTGGCGCTCCGAGCTGGCTCGAGTGAAGCGTCCAGAAGCGGCAGGTGGCTCTGGTGGGCAAGGCACCACAGCACGGCCTCCGGGAAGCCCCTGAGGCTCGGCCTTCTGAAGCCCAGCGCATCGGGCTGCACTGGCCTCTTTTCCTGGCCACTCTCTGCTGTCTGGAGAAGCAGAGAGGAGCAGTCTCAGGGGGCCCCCTTCAGGCTAGGACGCAGGGAAGGTGGAGGGCAGCACTCACAGGTCACCTAAGCAGAGCCCAACACCATGCTGGGCACGACACACCAAGCCCACCCCCGAGTCCGGTCTGACAACGCAGTAAGGCCAGAGACCCATCACTGATGACTAGCCTCCGGTGGGCAAAAGCTGGGTCTGTCCTCCAGTGGGTCATTTCTGCTCAGGCCTGGACAACCAGCCACAAGCTGGCACCTCAGCCTGGAAATCGGAGTGGACACTGCCCCCCCGTTTCCCTCCCTCGGCTCACCTGAGCGCAGCTGCTTGATGCGCCCGTTGCTGGTGGCAGGGTCCACGGGAAGGAAGTCCTTGAACCAAGAGATCTCTGGGTCGGGATTCCCGCCCGCTGCGCACAGCATGGTGGCTGTACTGAGCCTTCTCCACCACCTTCAGCTGAGGGCCCATGTCGATGGAGGGGAACCCAGGCGGCAGCTGGTCCTCTGTAAAGAGCAGATCAGGGTGTTAGGGCCGGTCCTCCCCTCCTGCAGCAGCGCACAGGACACTGGCCAAGAGAAGAGGCAGGGAGGTGGTGTGGCCACAATCCAGGCTCAGCTCAAAACCCTTGCCGGCATTCATGGGGTCACTCCCACGTGGACAGTCCAGTGATACAGCCTGAGTTCTGACCCCACCCCACCAGGTACTCGCACTTCCCTGCTCCTCAACTGGCCCCATCTCAACCACAGGTCTCTCTCTCTCTCTCTCTCTCTCTCTCTCTCTCTCTCTCTCTCTCGCTCTCTCGCTCTCTCTCTCTGCGCTCTCGCTCTCTCGCTCTCGCTCTCTCGCTCTCGCTCTCTCGCTCTCCGCTCCTGGGGCGACAGGAAGAGACAGTAGCAGCGCACCCACCCCAACTACCAGCCAGCTCCAGGAGAGCACCACGGCGTTTGCCCTGGCCCCTTCTGAATGAACACTAAGTAGCACCTTCATTTTTTGTTTTGATTTTTGGGCCACATCTGGCTGTAATCTGGGAGTGTCCCTGGCTCTGCACTCAGGCACTACTTGGGGGACCCAAACCTGGGTCGACTGCAAGCATGGCAAATGCTTCCCCTTTGTACGATCTCTCTGGCCCCAAGTGCACACCTTGAGAGCTGTGATTCTGAGGAATAAGGGCCTGGTGCCTCAGGTGCGGGAGTGACAGATGAGGAGCTCAAGTGACCAGGACACTCAGAGGGGCCAGGCTGCCAGGCACAAAGCAGCCAAACCAGAGTGAGAGGGGGGGCTGGAGCGACAGCACAGCCGGGTAGGGCATTTGCCTTGAACGCGGCTGACCTGGGTTCGATCCCGGCATCCCATATGGTCCCCCAAGCACCGCCAGGAGTAATTCCTGAGTGCAGAGGCAGGAGTAACCCCTGAGCATCCCTGGGTATGACCCAAATAGCAAAAACAAACAAACAAACAAAAAACAGAGAGAGGAATCAGCGCAGCCATTGCGGCTTTGTGGAAAGAGGACACTGTCCTTGGCCAATCTTTTGGCAGGGCAGCGGGGGTGCCACCGTGGGGGAGACCAGCAGGCCAGCATAGTCAGGACCTGGCTCCTGTGCCATGCAAAAGGCAAGTGGCAGCCTGGCCGGGGGAGGACACAAAGGCAGGTAGCATGGCTCCCCGAGGAACTGGGTGGGGGCTGGACGGCAGGAAGCGGGGGAGCTCCACAAGGCAGAGACATCCTCCATCTGCCGGCAGACCCCAGGGGAGGCTCTGCCCAGGCTGCAGCTGCCACAGGGTACCCCAGAGCGATGATGGGGGCCCTGTGGGGAGGGGTCTTGGACTGGAGAGCACCGTGCTCCCAGCACGCCCTTGTCTCACTGCCCCAGCTCTCCCTGTGGCTGGCAGGTGCCCCCTGCGGGAACTCAGCATCTCCTTGGCTGTAAATATGGTCCCACAGCGCCCCTGACTTTCTGAGTGCTCAAAAGCAGCAAGAGAGCGGACTCAGTGGAGAAACGCGCCCACAGGAAGACCTGCTCAGAGCCGGCTGTGCTCCCTGCTGGCCCCGAGGGGCCTCAGCTGCTCCCAGACCTCAGTCTTCCCTGCAGAGCCTGGAAGGCCCCAGAGTCACTGACCCCAGCTCCGGACGCTTGGTTCTGTGAAGGAGGAAGAGCCAGCAGCTGCAGCCCCGGGTCCCGGGAATCTACTCTGAATTCCTCACACGAGGAAGGTCTTTGGGATTTGTGCCAAATTAAGGACAATTAATTTTCTTCCCTCAATTATCACACCCTCCACGGCTCCGTCCTTGGCTCAGATCACCCTGCAGGCGCTGCCAGAGCCACGCTGGCATATGTGAAGGTCTGTCCACTGGGCAGCACGACGCGGAGGCCGTCTCTGAGCCAGGCAGTGGCGGGAGGGCACTGAGGCGCCCAGGAGCAGCCCCCAGAGGGCCCCTGCTGTCCTGGCTTGCTCCCTCACCCCGGACGTCCAGCACAGTCCAATGAGCCAAGGGCAGCAGCCAGAGGGGGACACCCTGAGCGCGTGTGGTCAGGCTGCCCACCCGCTGGTCGGGCTCTGGTTTCTCCTTCGGGGGCCCCAGCCCCCACTTCCCCTAACCCCCCAACCTGATCCCGGGACATCATGAGAGAAACAGGCCTGCCTGGGATCAAAGGTCACGTTTATGGCACTTTACGAGCTTGCAGGAAACCATGTGAAATGCTTTACACAATGACTTCATCTTTCCCCCACCCAAGAAGCAAAGGAGGGCTTACGGAGGTCGCACGCCCTGCCCAAGGTCACACAGGTACATCCCAGGTCGGGCTTGGAGGGGCCAGGGCGGGTGATGGGACAAGTGGCTGGAGACGCGGTGGGCCTCCAAGTGCGGCCCACAAGGTTGGCTCTGCTGCCCTGCCCCCACCACGCACATCCTGGCCGCCCGCAGACCCCCAGGCACACAAGCCACGGCGATTTCATACACTGCACGGGGCACACACCCAGCGGTCACCGGGCCCCTAAGCCCAAACCTGGGGCAGAGGCACGAGCAGGCGACAGGAGCGCCCCCCTCCCCAGCAGGCCACCAGGTAACCATGGCGACGGCGGGAGGTGGCGCCAGCGCAGGCAGGGCTGCGCGTTCCCGTGTCCGTGTCGGTGTCCGTGCGGGTGTGCATCCGCCGTCCGGCGCTGCAGCCGAGCAGCCGCAGCGTGCGCAAGGCCCCCAACCCCAGGGAAACCCTCCTTCACAGGCTGGCTGTGGGGCTGTGGGGCCCGGGTGTGTCCTGGGGACGGAGAAGCCCAGACCCAAGTCTGGCAGCTGTGTGCAGGCTGCACCTGCAGGGGAGGGGCGTGTGCACACGCTGGGGCTCACACAGCCTGTGGCCCTGGACACGGGTCCTCAAGAAGCTAACTGCAACAGGAGAGTGACCCAGAGGCTGTAGGTATAGAGGCTTGGTGGGAGAGGGTGGGGTGGGATGGGGGTTACAGGATGCAGAAGGCAGCAGCTTGGCTAAGGTCAAGAGAAGCCATATCAATTCAAGGTCTTAGTGGCTATCCCAGAGGCTTCCTGAAGGAGGTGGGACACGGAAGTGCAGGAAATAGCTGGGGAAAGCAGGAGAGCATTCTCTAGGGGAAGGCAGGGCTGAGTAAAGGCGGGGGAGAATGGGGGGGTCAGTGGCCTGGGGCCAAAGCATGCCTACTAGTAGGCCCAGATAGATCACTGAAGCTTGGGGGGGGGGGTAGACAGGGCCCACTCAGGCATTCTGTGATGCTCTCCCCTACAGAGCACACACAGGTCTCATTGTCCAGTGGCACAGTCTGGTCCAGAGGGAGGGGCCCCACGCTAAGGGAAGCAGCAGATGGAGCTGCCTGGCGGGGTCCCGGGGCCGACGCAGCGCCTGTCAGCCTGACCTTCTCACCCGTGTTTACCCAGCTCCCGAGGCCTGTGCGCACGGCAGGCACACACGGGCACCTGCAGAAGCCTGGCCCCTCCCCGTTCACGAGTGTGGACCCATCCCTGGACACATACCCAGAAACAAGCACGCCAGGGAGCAGGGAGGCAGAGAGCAAAAGACAGGTGCACAAAGCAACTGCCGTGTGTGTGTGTCTGTATGTGGGGCACCTACAGTGCCAGGCACCTGTGGCTGCAGACAGAGCCGAGCAGCGGGCACTCGCGGAAACACACATGTACCAACACGCAGTCGTGGGACACAGCCCGGGAGGTGCGGGCAGGGGCAGGGGGAGAAATGCCAACGCCGATGCAGAAAGGGGGCCTTGTGGGTGGCAGGCTGCGTGCCTTGACCCCTGCGGGAATGAAGCCACCGCTTAGCCCTGTCCTGGCTGCCCCAACCCCTGCACGGTGGGGTGAGTACAGGCCTTCCAGGGCCTCAACAAGCTCCAGAGCGGCACCCTGCCCTGGGTTCCTGGCACACGTGGGGCCTGCGGAGCCTGGGGCCCATCTCCCTTCGCAGCTTCAGTCTCCATTTTCAGCTTTATTATTTTTTTTCTAGGAGAAAACTCCCACCTCTTCCAGCACTCAGATTTCATCAAACTTGGCATCTTAAAAGCCTGTTTTGTTTTTGAATCTGAGCTGTTTGGGGCCTGTCGGCAGGGAGAACTGAGAGCAGCCGTGCCTCCCCCTCCCGGCCTGGGGCTTCCCTGGCGCCCGTATGCGTGTGTACACACACACACTCACACACTCACTCACTCTCTACCTGGTGGGAAGACATCCGCCCACGCCCCCGAGGGGCTGTTTTCTGGGCACACCCCCACCCCTGACTCTGGCTTCTAGGCCTTCTCTTGGGGTTTCCCCTACCTTGTTTGATCCATCCCGGTCCCGCCTCCCCACCCCAGGTTCAGGGCCAGTCAGTGCAGCTCTAGGCAGCCTCTAGCTTTCTCCAGTCCCTGCTGAGCTCCCAAGGTCAGTGCTGACTCCGGCCCAGTCAGTCCATCTTGCCTGACCTCTCCCTGCTCCTTCACAGACTGGGGCTGGACTCACAGGCCCCCTCCCGCCACCAAGTGTCTGTCCTTGGGACTCCCCATGGCCCTGCTTCCTTCCCTCTTCTCAACCTGGGCCGTCTCGTGGCCTTCAGAGCCCCATCAGCCCCAGGAGGTGCTTGAGTGCTAGGAGCGAACGTGCTCCTGGTCTCTTCCCCGACGCCTGTGTGCGGCGCATGCAGTTTCCCACTGAATTAAGCATTAGGTCCCTCCAGCATGGCCCCTGACCCTGAATCTTAGGGAAGAGCAGGGCACTTTCTGTCCTGGGCACCATGGCAGGCCAGCTGGGTATCTAAGCCTCTCCTGACCCACTCTCCCTTCTCCTGCCTACCGGCTGGGCAGAGCTACTGTCCCTTCTGTCTGGGGCCACAAGGCTGTCCCTGTCTCTACGGGTTGCCCTGCACCCCACCCTGCAGGCCCAAGGACCTTCTAAAACAGAAACTTGATCGTGTCATTCCCCCTGATAAAAATCCTCTCTCCCATGGCAACCAGAGGGAGGGGCTCCGCACCAGGGACGGAGAATGTGCACATCCAAGGGCACGAAACCTCCAGCTGGGCGGCTGGGGTGGGGCGGGGGCGGAACAGGGGCTGAGACACAGCAGGGCCAGGAAGCAGGGGGCCAGGTGGGCTGGAAGACGCCTACCTCAGCAGAAGCCACTCAGAAGGGAGCCCACCTTGGGCTCAGTATCACACCTAAAAAAATGGGGCGGGGGTGCCAGGTCCCAAGAAGCCCTGAGTCCGCCCTTCCAGGACAGCCTGGCAGTACCAGCACTCACCTCCCGCCTCTAACCGGTGCCGGGCCCCCAGCCCCAACGCTCCAGAATGTGGTCAGACTGACTTCCACCTGCTGTGGTCCGGGTGCGAGGGATGAGGGGGCCAGAGGCAGAAGTCACTGACCCAGGCAGGCGTGAAGGAAGGGCTGTCGACAGGAGGTGGGAGCTTGGCCACCCCACGCCGGAAATCACTCTTGGCCGGCTGCGGCCTGCATGAGCCCACAAACACAGCTCCCTTCCCACACGGCTCCGCATCCGGCCCAGACAAGGCACCCCGGACGAGAGGCCCGTGCCTCCCTCACACCTTCTGAGCTTTATTCCGG
Source organism: Cryptotis parvus (assembly GCA_021461705.1). NCBI lineage: Eukaryota > Metazoa > Chordata > Mammalia > Eulipotyphla > Soricidae > Cryptotis > Cryptotis parvus. The sequence continues at coordinate 23,195 of JAJIBD010010041.1, read as the reverse complement.
CGACCAGTGTGGGCTGGAGTGTTACCTGGTGTCACTCACGGGCCTGGGTCAGAGCCGCTGCGGAACTTGGGGCTCCAAGAGCAGCACTGACTGCGGCCTCTACCCCAGTACCCTAGACACACCAGATGGCCGTGCCCCCGCCAACGAGGCAGGAAAGACGAGGGGTCCCTATGCAGGCCTGGGGCGTCCAGGGCTGGTGCGGCAGGACACCGCAGCCCCACACATACTTGACCAATTCGGGCGAGATCCCCAACTGCACTGGCTCAAAGGGACGCTGTTGCGGCTGCAGGTTGTCGACCTCAGCGCCCCACTCGACCCCCAGCTTGAGAGGGAGCGGGGCACAGCATCCTTCACCCCACAGCACTAGATGGACCCACACAAGCGCTCAGGCTGCTGGAGGTACAGCCCACAGGGAGCACAGCCAGGCTGCACACACCCCCCCCTCACACACCCCCTCCCACATGCCGAGACACACATGCCCCAGGTGGGCACAGCGCCTGCACACACCCAATGTACACACACCCCCTGCACAGACACTACACGCACACTGCATACCTGACCCCTGCTGACCGCACGCACGCAGCCCCATGAGGCGCCCCATCCCCCACCAGCTGATGCGCACACATCAAGCCTGCCGCCACCCCGTTTGCACCGCCAGAGGCACAGGCTGGACACACAACTCTGCACCTCCCACGCTTGCTGGGAGCATGTGACCTACAGTGTCCGTGACCGCAAGGCCAAGGCTGCCACCTGTACCGGTGCCCTCGGAGCCAGGCCTAGGTCAAAGTCAGGGACTGCTCATGCCTTCCTCAGCCCTTTTCCTTCCCACACGGCCTGGGGCCCAGTACCTCTGCGAGTGTGCCCTGCCTGCCCACCCTGCAGCCCCTGGCCCAGGGAACGAGTGACCTCCAGCCTGCGCGCAGCCCTCTGTGCACCCACCTTCTGGAGGGACGCAGCGCCGCCGGCCTCCCCCCCCTCCCAGGGAAAATGTCAGATTCCCCGTCTCAGTGGCGGCAGGGCGGGTTGGAGGGGGAGTGATTCAGCCGCCGCCTCAAGAGCGCAGAGCGAGAAGAGCTTTTCCTGCCATTACCCGGGGAGGGAGAGGCTGGCGCGCTAATGGCTTCCAAATTACCACTCAGACAGGAACGCTGGGCGGCGGGCTCACAGCCCAGGACCGCTCACCCAGCCAGCCAGCACCCTGCCTGGGGCTGAGCAGGAGGCAGATGGCCGAGCATCGCGCCTCCCGCGGGCAGCCCTGCCGGGGAGTTGGGGGCAAAAGGCCTAGTGGGAGGAGGTGCTCCCAGAGGTGGTGATGGGAACCCTTACAAAGAAGGCACCGGATGGACGTGGGGGCCACACCGCTCCCCTCAAATGGGCAAGAGCTCAAGACCTCGAGAGCCCAGGATGCAGTGAGCATGGCGTGGGGGGGTACAAGCGTGCGTGACGGAACCCAGGACTCAACTCTTACCCTCCTCCCATCAGCATCAGTCTCTCTCGGGCCCCCTTTAAGCACCCTCGCTGGCTTTCCCCAATCTCTGGTTTAACCATCTTTCCAGCCCCCCCGCGGAGCAGACAGCCCTGCCCAGGCCCCCTGGGGGGGCCTCCCCACTCCATCCGTTCTGGCCAGCAGGCAGGCACGGGCCAAGGTTACCCAGCGCTGACAGTGAAGTCAGCACTTCATACTCTGGTGCGGCCTTTTCGGGCGGGAGGGGCCCCTAGCCCACATCAGGGGAGGGCACACAACTCCCCAACCAACCACCTGGGAAGGTTCTGTGGGGCAGGGGCGGACCCTGTTGATCAGAACCCTTTCCCCAGGCCCTGAAAGCCCCTGGGATCCCCTATGATGCTTCCTGAGATAAAGCTGCAGGATAGTGGTGGGGTGGGAGCACCCAGAGGTTGGGGGAGAGTCCACTTCTGGGTCTGAGCGGCAGAGAAGATGCCCGTTGGGCAGGAGCTCCCAGCCAACATCCTCCCCCTCCTCCCCACAAAGACTAAGGAGACAGTCATGGTCTGGCTGGGCAGAGGCCAACAGGAGTGAGGGGACCCTGGTTCGGAGAGGGGGAAACTGAGGCGGGTGCCGCCAGGGCCTGAGCATACGCTGCATGCGGGGATGGCAGCCCCACTGGTAAGACACTTATGGGAGCAGACGGTGGGGCTCCATCACTCCCAGGCAATGCCAGCCAGGAAGGAGCCCGGGGGTGGGCCCAGCCGCCTGCTCACACATCTGACCTTGCGCATGGGCAGCTGCGGTCTCCACACTGGGCACCCTCAGAGAGCGTAAGTGCCTCCCACCTAATCCTGTAGCCAGCCGAGGTGGCCAGCATGCCAGCCCTGTTTACAGACGGAGCAAATGAGGTGCAGAGAGGCAGAGCTGCTCAAGGTCAGGGGTTGAGTTTCTGCTGTAACTCCGCCCCCACCTCCTTTTGGCCAGGGGAGTCCTGACTACAGGCAGGAGTTACTGAATGGATCCGGTGTGAACATAAAGTCACGTGTGAAAATGCCCAAGTGACAAGATGCTCAACTGTTCCTGTAATCAAAGCAATGCAAATTAAAGTGAGATGCCATTTTTTTTTTTGCCTATTAACTTGGCAAAGATTTTTTTTTAAGCGGTAATTCCCACTCCACTGGTGAGGATGTGCAGGAAAGCAGCCCTCGGACACTGTACTTGGCAGGAGTGAAAACCGACACGATTCTCTAGGAATACTGAAAGGCACCAAGAGGCACCTGCTGGCTGCCCCGTCTAGGGTCTGGGAGAGTAAGGACCACGTGTGCCCTCGCTACAAGGGACGTCTGCAGAGCCCTCTCCCAGGGGTGCTGCTGTCTGACAAGGGCATGGCCAAGGAAACAAGGGTGCTCCCAGTGACATGTACCCACAATCATCGAAAAGGGTGCTGTAGGGCCAGAGAGAATAGCACAGTGGGCACGGAATGCAGCTGACCCGGGCTCGAATCGCGAGCCCCTCTTATGGTCTCACCCACTGCTAGTGGTCACTCCTGAATACAAAGTCATTCGAACAGCCCCTAATGCACAGGAATATCTTCATATGATTTTTTTGGGGGGCAGGGTTTGGGTCACACCTGGCAGTGCTCAGAGCTTACTCCTGACCCTGCACTCAGGAATCACTCCTGGTGAACTCGGGACCCTATATGGTGTCAGGGATCAAACCCAGGTTGGCCACATGCAAGGCAAACACCTTAATCACTGTTTTATCGATCCAACCTCCCCCCCCACCATATGTTTAAAAAACAACCACCAGGCAAAATGTGATCCCGTTTCTGTTACATACAAGCAGAGAATAAAAGGGCCCAGAGAGCTCAGAGGGCTGCTGCTCCATCCCGGCACTGAATATGGTTCCCACTGGCCAGGAGCAGCCCGGCACCAGTGGGTCTGGCCCCAAAATCAATAAAGGAAGAAAAAAGGGCATAAGGCAATAACATGGGCAGGAGAGGTAAGATGACAGTCAAGTCTTTTTTTTTTTTTTTTTCTTTGCTTTTTGGGTCACACCTGGCAATTCTCAGGGATTACCCCTGACTCTGCATGCAGGATTTACTCCTGGCGGTGCTCAGGGGACCATATGGGATGCCCAGGTCGGCGCGCTGCAAGGCAAACGCCCTACCTGCTGGATTATCGCTCTGGCCCCAGGTCTCCCTTTTTTTAATTTTTTGGATCATACCTGGCGATGCTCAGGGGGTTACTCCTGATTCTGCACTCGGGAATTACTCCTGGAGGTGCTTGGGGACCATATGGGAAGCCAGAGATCAAACATGGGTCAGCCACGCGCAAGGCAAACCTGCAGATAGTGATAGTAATCACTCTGGCCCTCAGGCAGTTCTTTTCCATGTGCTACTTTATACTTACCAAATTTCCAACTGTGAGTAGCTACTGTTATTACAACTAGAAAAAGAACAATAATCAATGCTGCATGTGTGTAATTGGAGAGGATAAAATTCAGGGTCTCTCACACATACAGGGCAAGTGCTCTCCCACTGAGCCCATCCCTGGGCCCAATGCTGTGCTTGCAAATAAATTAAAATTTCAAGCCTTAACCCAGTGGTGCTCAGGGGCTACTCCTGGCCCAGTGCCAGGGTCTTCTCCCTGTGATACTTAGAGGACCATGTGGTTCTGGGGACCAAACCCAGGGCTCCTGCATACATGCATGCAGGGAGCTTATTCTCTGGCCCTAGAGTTCTAAAAATTTTTATTTTAGGGGCCGGAGTGATAGTCTAGCAGGCAGGGCATTTGCCTTGCATGCGGCTGAGCTGGGTTCGATCCCTGGCATCCCATACAGTCCCCGAGCACTGCCAGGAGTAATTCCTGAATGTAGAGCCAGGAGTAAACCCTGAGTATCGCCGGGTGTGACACAAAAAGAAAAAAAAAAAGGAAAATTTTTATTCTAGTAGTGGGAAGAACTGAACCCAGGCCCACACAGGTCAGGCGTGAACTTTACCGCCGAGAGCCATCCCTGGCCCCACCATCACCTCAGTCTCAGCCTGGTCCTGTGTGTGCTGTCCTCCAATACCCTGGATTCAGGCTGAACTGCTCCGAGACAAGCCACCATGAGAGCCTGGGACACAGCTCGGAGGCAAAATGCATGGCCTGGGCTCCACCCCTCAGAATCAGAGAAGAGGGAATCCCAGGAACCATCAGGGAGATGAAATGCTACCCACAGAGGGGCCAGAGAGACAGAATGGAGAGATAGGCTTGGTGCACACACTGAGCCGGGCTTGATCCCGGCAGCCCATACAGTCCCGAGTCTTGTCAGAGGACCCCAAGTGCAGAGCCAGGAGAAAGTCCCAGCACAGCACATGTGGCCCAGACACAAATGTAAAATCCACACACAGAGCTCAGCCTAGACACCAGATCCACAGTCACGTGGGACCCAGAACCACAGCCCCCACACCAGCTGGGACCCAGGTGGGCCAGAGCGGAACCTCAGCTCAGCAGCAAGAAACAGAGACAGCCCCCACATAGCCGGCCTCCAGGGTGTGCCACACCAGCAGGCTCACGGCACCCCATTGCTGTGGATCCTCATGGACCCATGAGAGCCAGGCCCCACCACAGCAAGGGCAGGCCGGCCTCCCCTCTGTAGCAACTACCCGCCACGAACCTTCAAGCACAGAGAGCTTGGCGCTGGTGTTGATCTCGCCCAGGCTGTTGGTGGCTGTGCACTCGTAGATGGCTTCATCCCGCTGGACTCGCAGCGGCTGGATCCGCAGCACAGACCCGGCCCCGTCATCAAACTCTATGACCTGAGGAGGACAGACATCCAGCCGGTCAGTCACTGCCTCCACGGGACCCCAGGAGAGCTGCAGGCCGGGCCTGCCCTGCACCCACCTCGCAGCTGGGAGCTGACTTTCTTCCCCTTCTTCATCCACGTGATGCGTGGCTTGGGCTCGCCTGTGGCCTGGCACACGAAGGAGGCCACCCCTCCTGACAGCCCGGTCTGGTCCTCAGGGACCTTAATGAAGACAGGTTTGCCTGGAGGGGACAGCAAGTCAGCATTCATGACACTACAGACCAACACCATGGGGTAGACTGTCTGGGGGTGGTGGGTGGGGAGAAAGATCTCAAGTCAATGATCATAGTGCCTGGTCCTTCGAGGCAGACTGTGTGGAGTACCTTCCAAAGTCCCACAACAGGGGAGGCAGAGGTCTTGTCACTCTGCCCAGAAGGAAATCAAGGCACCGAGGCTCTACCAGAGAGTGTGGGGCACAGCTGGAGGGTGAGGGGCAGAGCTGGGCCTGGAAGCACCCCATGGACATGCGTCCATCCATGAGCTAGTCTGTCCCCCAGCCCCCACCAGTCCCAGCTGGAGTACAGTCAAGGCAGGTGGGGAAGAGGCTGGAACACCCCAGGATCCTCTCCACGGCCCCTCGCCACTGCTCTTTAGCTGTGGGATGTGACCCCCAAGGCGCAGGCCAGCAGCCATGCTCACTCCTGTGGCCTGTGTCCCAGCAGCCATGGCCAGTCACTCCTGTGCCCACATCCCAGCAGTCCTACCTCCTAAGTGGCTCTGGGCACTGTCCCAGGTGAAGACTTTCCTGAAAACCTGCCCCGCCCTCCTCCTGCCAGGCTCCACGACTCCCAGAAGGGTCTGCAGGGAGGTTGAGGGTGGCCCGCTACAGATTAATACACCCTGAGCACCCATCCCTAGGACTCTGGTGGCCCAGGGTCCCAAGGGCAGAGCGCAGAGCGGCCCTTTGTGCAGGCACGGCAACGGGCGTTAATCCCGACACACGATCCCGTCCTGCTCATCAGGCCCACGCCCGAGTCCAGGCAGGCCAGGCAGGCCAGCCCCCGTGACCTTTAGATCCTGGGGGCGCCTCCTGTTGTATGTTGGGTGACAACACACACGTCCGGGCACCCCATCTCGTATCTCAGACAAGGCCTCATGTTTGTGGTCCCTTTCCGAGAGCTGGACCCTTGTTCAGGTTGAACTAGTGCCAGTCAGACTGTGGACTGTCCATCTGCAGATTGTGAAACTCCCACAGGCACCAGCCTGCTGAGCTTGGGTCTGGGGGCAGGGCAGATGAAGAGGCCATGAGACAATGGTGGAGGGCTAGTCTCAGCCTTGGCCGTGTGAGGAAGGACGGCAGAGAGGGCAGAGACCCCAGGGAAGGGGATCCTGGACAGGGGCAGGGCTCAGGGTCCCCCTTTTTGGCTGTGATTAGGAAGCAAGTCACTGCCCTTCTCTGGGCCTCTACCTTTAGCTGTGAAATGGAGCCAGAGGCAGCACTGGGTGGTGAGGTGGCGAGAGACAGGCAGCCTGAAGGCGGCGCCACTCTCCTTACAGGCTGGGGTCAGAAAGCAGAGGGGTGGGGTAGGACGATGGCCCCAGGGGAGGTGGGACAGGAGGCTGAGAAGGTTGGTTAAGGCATATGAAAAAGGTGGTTAGGGGCCGGAGGCGATAGCCCAGCGGGTAGGGTGTTTGTCTTGCACGGCCGGCCTGTGCCAGCCCAGGTTCGATCCCCAGCATCCCATATGGTCCCCCGAGCACTGCCAGGAGTAATTCCTGAATGCAGAGCCAGGAGTAACCCCTGAGCATCGCCGGTGTGACCCAAAAAGGAAAAAAAAAGGTGGTTAAAAGCTGGGCCAGAGAGCTGTAGGACAGCGGTCGGGTGCTTGCCTTGCATGCAGCCAACCAGAGTTGATCTCCGGTACCTCACGTGAGCCCTGAGCCCAGCCAGGAGTGATTCCTAAGCACAGAGCCAGGAATAAGCCCTAAGCACTTGTCAGGTGTGGCCCAAAATTTTAAAAAAAGAACTACTTGGGGCCAGGGCTGTACTTGCAACCTGCATAACCCAGGTTCGACCCCCCAGCATCCCGTATGTTCCCTGAGCAATGCCAGGAATAATTACTGAGTGCAGAGCCAGGAGTAACCCCTGATCATTGCTAGGTGTGACCCCCCAAAGAAAAAAGAATTGCCCAGAGCCACCAGCCACTGCAACCCCAGGGTTTGTTTGTTTGTTTTTTTTTTTTTTTGGGGGAAGACTTGCAAACTCCCAGGAGGCAGCAGGGCAGAAAGCTAAGTGCAGGCTAGTGGGGACGCACATGGGGCGGGACCCAGAGAGGCAGGTGGACCACACAAAAGGGTCTGCACTGTGCAGGGCCCTGCTCGCGGCTCCTTTTCCTCTCTGGAAGCAGCACCTTTCCCCCTTGGACTTGCTACAAGGGGCCTCCCCCCACGCCCCACAGCAGAGGGGTCAGCCTCTCCATCTCCCTCCTCCTGCACTCAGCTCATCCCCTCACCACCCACCAACCTCTCTAGTTACGGCCTTGCTGGTTTCCCCGCAACAGTGGCCAGAGAGCACCAACGCCTAGATCAAACTCCCCACAGACAGGGCTGGAGAGATAGTACAGATAGAACAGAGGGCAGGGCCGCCTTGCACGCAGTCAACCCTGGGTTTGATCTCCCTCATTCCCTGATCACCACTGGGAATGAATCTTGAGAGCAGAGCCAAGAGTAACCCCTGAGCATCGCAGGGTCTGGCCCAAAAAATCCAATAAATAAACTCCCCACAGGCATTCCAGCAAAACCACAAAAAACTCAATGGTCTGGCCATGACGCAGCCAGCCTGGCCCCCCACAGCTTTGAGGGAACTATGTTCCCTGCACCCCCAGGCACTTCACAGAAGCTGCCCCATGGGGCTGGAGAAATAGGAGAGCAGGAGGGCATTTGCCTCGCACACAGCCGACCCTGGTTCGATCCCCAGCATCCCACATGGTCCCTGAGCATTATGCACCACCAGGAGTGATTTCTAAGCAGAGCCAGGAGTAAGCCCGAGCATTGCCAGGTGGAGCCCAAAATTAAAAAAATAAATAAATAAATAAAAGGCTGCCCACAAGTGGTTCAGCAGCTCTTAAGACAACCCCCCCCAGGGTGGGAGATACTACACCCATGGCTCAGGGGACCATACGGGGTGCTGGGGGATCAAACCCAGGCCAGCTGGGTGCAAGCGAGTGTCCTATTGGCCCAGCCCTCCTCTCTCCCAGCCCTTGTGACGACTCTTTGACCCACCTATTCCAGTTCACATTTCTGACCTGGTTCCAACACTATTTCTTTCAAAACACCTTTCTTGGCCCCTGTCGCTGTCCCGCCCCATGAGCTCAGTTCCTGGTGCCCGGCGCCTCGGGGTTTGTTTTGTCTGTGTGGGGGTTAAGTCTCGCTCACTGTGGAGGAGTATCTGGTTCACAGCAGCTTCCTTGTCCAGGGCCCTGGGTCTGGGCAGGGTGGTGGGGACCCCCTACTCCCCAGGCCTGGCTTCCTGCCCCTGCCGGGATGCTCCCCAGGCCTGGCACACCAGATGCAGAGGCAGAGAGGGGCCCTGTGAAAAGGGTGTCTCTGGGGCCCCTTCAGTCAAAGGGAGGGGGCCCCAAAGTAAGGTCTTCCAGCTCCTGCCTCAACCAAGTCCTACCACCCACAGCAGAAAGCAGAGGCTGCAACCTGCCCGACTGGAATGGCAGGGCGAGGCCGGGTGGGGCCTGGTGGGGGTGGGGCCACCCCAAACAAAGCCAGGAGGCTGAGGAGTGGGGAGAGCCAGGTCTGGGTCACCTGAGCGCACCAGAAGGGAAAGGCCACTCCCTGCTCCAGTGGACAGGATGGTGGGGAGGCGGCAGCACCCGCGGGGCCCCTTCCCTCACCCCCACCCCACCCCACCTGAGGGCGCCCTTGCTGTGTGCTGTGAGCTGTGTCCCAGGACACCCAGTTACAAGGCCTGTGCCGTCACCTGTCTCCCAGACCTGTCCCTTCCCAGGAACCTTTCCAGGCTCGTCTTCAACAAACAGCGCCTTGCACCCACCCCCTCCAACACAGCTCTCCCTGCTGCCCAGGGCCCAGCACCCCCACCCCGCCCCAAAGCCTGCTCCAACAGGCCAGGCCCCTGGGCACCTCCCTGCCTTTTTGTAGGTACCGGCCGCACCTTGAAGCCTGTGGGGGCCTGCTCTGCTCAGCCAGCCCTTGGGGGACCCTCCCTAGCACCGTCACTGGAAGCTTCCCTAGTGGGTGGGCAGAAGGCAGGGAGGGGGGAGCGACCTCTAGGGCTGGTGCACCCCCAGCAGATACTCAGTGAAACTAGGGGGTGTGTTTTTGTTTTCTTTGGGCCACACCTGCTGGTGCTTAGGGATGGGGACCAGGACACCTGTGTGTGTTACACCGCGGGCACCAGCCCTGAGTCTCCACAGGGGAGGGAGCCTCGGCCCACCAAGTGAGGGACTTCCTGCTCCTGCCAGAGTCCGGACCCCCTGCAGAACTGGCACGGTGGCTCTCAGGTGCCCAGACCAGCAAGATTGAGGGGAAGGCCGGGGGTGAAGGGGAAGACAGCCCAGGTCCAGCCCCCTGCCGGTCAGGGCCCACGAGCCGACTCAGCACCCGGAAGTGGAGCAGTCAGCAGCCAGGGACAGACAGGGAAGGGCACTCCCGAGCTTCTCACCGAGCCTCTCACAGAGTTGGGAACTCGCTACCCCTCAGGCACCTGGGGAGCCCCAGGGGTCACAAGCTCTCGATTGGGGGAGTAAATTCTGGGGTCAGATGTCTGGCTACATGACCTCAGTTAGCCTTTCCAGGTGGGAGTGATTACCTGATTGTGAAACAGAAAACAGGCCTGAGAGAGAAAGTGCCACAGAGGGCAGCGTCTGGTGGGGCACTGACGGGGAGGTGGGGTGGGGGGGGCTCCTGCAGAGCTCAGACCCTGTCCCCATCCCGCACAGTCCCGCCTGCCACCAGACATCCTGATCCTGGTGCTGTGAAGCTGAGAATCTGGGCCGCAAGGGGGCCTCATCACACCCGGTCACCTGCTCCCACAGCCCTGCTGCTCGCTGTGGGGACGCGTGGGGGATGGTCCTCGTGGGTTCTCAGGGGAGCTCCACGGAGAAGCCCAGACTTGTCCTGTGTCTTCCCCTCAGTCTCATCTCCCCCACCATTAGGAATGCCCACTCAGCCTCCAGGACTCCACTCCTGAGGGGGCCGTCTGTGCCGGAATCCCCTCAACCCCTCCTGAGGGGCCTGTCTGTGCCGGACACCCCTCACCCGCTCCTGAGGGGCCTGTAGGTGCTGGACTCCCCTCACCCCCTCCTGAGGGGCCTGTAGGTGCCGGACACCCCTCACCCCCTCCTGAGGGGCCTGTCTGTGCCGGACACCCCTCACCCGCTCCTGAGGGGCCTGTAGGTGCTGGACTCCCCTCACCCCCTCCCTGAGGGGCCTGTCTGTGCCGGACACCCCTCACCCGCTCCTCAGGGGCCTTTAGGTGCCGGACACCCCTCACTCGCCTCCTGAGGGGCCTGTCTGTGCCGGACACCCCTCACCCGCTCCTGAGGGGCCTGTAGGTGCCGGACACCCCTCATCCGCCTCCTGAGGGGCCTGTAGGTGCCGGACACCCCTCATCCGCTCCTGAGGGGCCTGTCTGTGCCGGGACACCCCTCACCCGCCTCCTGAGGGGCCTGTAGGTGCTGGACTCCCCTCACCCCCTCCTGAGGGGCCTGTAGGTGCCGGACACCCCTCACCCCCTCCTGAGGGGCCTGTCTGTGCCGGACACCCCTCACCCGCCTCCTGAGGGGCCTGTAGGTGCTGGACTCCCCCTCACCCCCTCCTGAGGGGCCTGTAGGTGCCGGACACCCCCTCACCCCCTCCTGAGGGGCCTGTCTGTGCCGGACACCCCTCACCCGCCTCCTGAGGGGCCTGTAGTTGCCGGACACCCCTCATCCGCTCCTGAGGGGCCTGTAGGTGCCGGACTCCCCTCACCCCCCCCTCCTGAGGGGCCTGTAGGTGCCGGACACCCCTCATCCGCCTCCTGAGGGGCCTGTCTGTGTGGCGCTGCTCACTTACTCCACACACACTGGGGGGTCCCTGCCCGTGAGCTCAGCGGCACCTTTGGCTCGGCGCAGACCACACGGCATCCACCAACCTCCTCCACGAAGCACAGAGGCCTGGCTGGGGGTGCCTGACCCTGTGCACCCCATCTCTGTGGGGCCTCTGGGCTAACTCCTGGCAGCTGCTTCCCGCCGCCCGCCTCCACTTGCCGCAGAGGCCAGGCCCCATTCATTTGTCTCGTTAAGAGGCCTGTAGAAACACATTTGTCCGCTCCGCGCTTCACTGCTCTGGTCGTCAATTCTCTGGGGCACCGGCCCCCTCTTGCAGCCGCTCCATCCAGAGTGGGCCCGCGAGCCCCCCGCTGGATATCTCTCAAGCCCAGCACAAACCTAGCCCTGGGAAGGTGGGTACAGACTCTGACGTGGGTATCCGAGGGGATGGGATCGTCATGGCCAACTTAGCGCCTGCTCCTCTATGCCCGAGGGGAAGAGGGAGACCCCGTCCCCACCCGCCACACACCTATTTCTGCCTGTCCAGCTCATTCCCACCTTCCAGACCCCGGCGTGATCCTGCTCTGGTCCTGCGGGGACCAGCATGTGGAGGTTTCCGGCTCCTCGCCCACCACCCACCACACCGGCAGGGACTCAGGCTGGTGGGACAGGCAGAGGAGCATCACCCGAGCCAGGCACCTGGTGAGCAGGAAGTGGACAGAAGCAGGGAAGGGAAATGTTCCAGGTGGAGGAACCAGCGGAAGAGAGGCCTCGACAGCTGGTGAGCAGCAGAGTGGTCAGCAAGGAGGGGCTCATGGAGCGGGGACCTGATGGAGGAGGCGGCCAAGGCTTCGCAGTGCAGGGCCTGGAGACAGGTGGGAAACCCCAGCTTCACCCTGAAGGCACCGGCAGAGGAGAGAGCATTGCTGGGGGGCTGCCGGCCCGCCAGCCTGTGGGATGCTGGGATTGAACTTGGGGCCTTGGCTTTGAGCCATGTGTCTCCAAGCTTGGTGTGGGGGAGGAGGGATTTTACACCGAAAAGGAGGACATGACTCGGGGCCAGAGCGATAGCACAGTGGGAAGGGAGTTTGCCTTGCACATAACCGACCCTGGTTCGATCCCCGCATCCCATATGGTCCCCCGAGCACTGCCAGGGGCAGTTCCTGAGCAGAGAGCCAGAAGTAACCCCTGAGTATCGCAGGGTGTGACCCAGAAACCAAAAAAGAAAAAAGAAAAAAAAAGGGAGGGACACGACTGGGCTCTACAGGAGCAACCCAGCCCTAACTTCAGAGGGAGACTGGACTGGGGGACCTGCAGGGAGGGGTGCTCTCAGGAGCTCTGCAAAGGCAGAACCCAAAGGGAGCCTGGCCGAAGCCGGTGCAGAGACAAGTGGCCGCATTCCAAAGATACTTAGAAGGTAGAATCAACAGAGGCTGGTGATGGATGGGACCCGGGGAAGGAGGTGTGAAGAGACTGGGGGGAGGCCCTGGCGGCAGGGTGGGTGGTAACGCCACTCTCCAGGAGTGAGAACACAGACAGACAGATGAGCAGGCCGGAGGAGAGGGGTACGGCGCAGCGTCAGGGCTTGCCGGGTCTGCAGCAGGGGAAAGGCAGCCCCGGCCCCGCCCCATGCCCCGGGAAGGGCCCTGAGGATCCAGGATGGGAAACAGGAGCAGACTGTCATGCCAAGGCCAGCCTGGACTCCCACCACACCACACTCCTCGTGCTCAGAGGAAGGACCCTCTTCCCACGCCCCAGGATCTGGCTCTAAGGATGAATAAGCCATTAGGGCCTAGAAGAGGCAAGGAGAGATCGGCAATCTCAGGCATGGACAGAGGAGTGGGGGAAGCCCTATGGCCTGCTGACTCCCAAGATGACCGCTGGATTGGCCCTTGGCCACCTCTGGACTCCAGACAGGCTGGGAACGGCCCCTTCCCCCAGGGACCTTGGCTTGGGCCTTGCCCCTCCCCTCTGTGTGCAGATTGGCTAAATCTGCCATGGGCCCTGCCTCCTACCAGTAACCAAGCAGTGGTTACCATGGTGATGGGGCGGGCTGCGGCCAGTCTTCAAGTGCCAGGCAGGGGAAGGGCTGCAGAGAGGGACCAAAGTTCGCAGTTGGAGCTGGGCAGGGGACAATCCCACAGCCCCCAACACTCACACACACCCATAGGTGGGTGCTGGGGCCCAGCTTCCTGTCAGTCAGGTGCAATCGCCCCCTGTTCCTAGGTCGAGGGGCTGGGAGGGGGCGGGTGCGCCTTTGCTGTGAAGATTACTGCAGGGAGGGATTCGGGGTCCGTGTCTACATGCTCAGATCCCCTGGGTCTAGATTAGGGGAAGTGATGGTGACTCCGCACAGTGGACACGTCTGGCACCCCATTCGTGGGCCATGTGTGCTGCCCCCAGATTCCCACGCCCACCCGGCATGTTCACACGGGCGTCTGCAGACTGCCCAGACGGACACAGTGCAGGCCCGAGCACGTCCCTGTGACCACATGAATCCAAGGCGTGCCTCACCCCACCCCATAAAACAGGGTCCCGCTCCCACACGCCCGCCCGTGCCTGGGGGCATGCAGGCATTCCAGAGGGCTCCTGGGACGGGGGTGCGCCTGGCGGGGGGTTCTCCGCATGGGGAGAGGGGCCTAGGACAGGCCTAGAGGGCTATCTGGCCATCCTGCCTCCCCTCTGTCCAGTCCAGAAACTCATTAGGACACCATTTACCAGCCCCAAAGGGGTCAGACTTACTGTCTCCATGGGCACCTGCCACCAACCCGAGCATCACCAGTGCAGGAGCGAGGGGCACCATCGTCCTCCCTGGGGCTGGCTCAGGGCAATCCAGGGCTCAAGCACCACAGGCAGCTACAAGCCAGGAAAATCAACCTGGGAGGAAGAGAAAGGCAGAGCCGTGAGTCGAAAGCCACCTGTGTCCCCAAGGCCCACCCACGTCCCCAACATCCTCAATGTCCATGCAGGTCTTCACTCACCCACCCAATGTCTAGCCCCATCTAAGACAGAGCAAAGCACAGTGAGCCAGTGAGCCCAGAAGCGCTCTGGTCATCCAGGAGGCAAGGACCAAGAGGCCTTGCTGACCTTAGTCAGGGGTAACTTATCCTGCTCCCCAATTTCCTCCCTGGCACCCACCAGGGGACCGGACACGGTGAAGAACAGGACGAGACAAAGCCAGTGAGTGAGCAGAACCCACCAGGCAGGGGTTGCGGGGACTAGACAGACCCCACACACAGCACAAAGACCCCCACAGCACAGAGCTGCCAGCTCCAGCTCCAACAGGAACCCGGGGCCGGACACCAAAGGCCAGATCCCCAGAGGGAGGAAACACAGGGACGCCCTACTGGCCACGACGGGAACACCAGACCCTAAAGTCAAGCCGCAACTTCTCTGCACTTGCCCCAGCAGCCTCAAGCCACTCCAGGGTGGGTAGGGATAGGTGCCAGCTACCGGGGGAAGAGGCTGAGAGGGGCACCTGGGCAGGCGAGGGACTGAGCCTGGGACCAGTCTTTGATCCCAGCCTCCGCGCCTGGGCCCTCCCCACTCTGCGTGGCGCCTGCATGAAGACAGGACAGACACGGCAACCCCTCCCCCAGGGCCTTGGGGTGCCCCACTAGCGCCCACCTGTTCCGCTCACATTACTGCTCGGACACGAGGCAGGAAGGACAGGGGGTGATGGGCACACAGGCCTCTGTCGAGGTGCTGGGCAGACCCAGGAGCCCAGCTGGGTGCTGGCAGAAGCAAGGTGGCGGGCAGGTGACCGTGACGGGGAGGTTCAGAGGGTTCCGCGCCTGCCTGGAATTTGAACCATGTCTCGGCTGGGACAGGCCAAGGTCTGAGATCAGAGGAAGGTGAGCAAAGGTGCAGGGCCAGGGCAGCTGGGAGCGTGCGGCCAGCAGTGGGAGGTGGCCCTCACCTGAAGCATTTGTCACAGGTCTGAGCTGGAGCTGAGAGCACTGGGGCTTCTGTTCAGGGGTCAGAGTTCATATGGCAGGGACAGGGGAGAGCCCCTACGAGGATGGGCCTCCTGGGATAAATGTCGCTGAACTCTAGCGCCCTGTCTAGGGCTGGGTCCTCACCGTGCCGTGACAGGGAGCCCCATGATCCAGAGACTGTGGGTGGCAGAGTGCTGGGTGCGGCCCAGTGTCACAGGCCAGCCAGCTTACAACCCAGGTCAGCGATCACAGGCTCCGAAGGATGGGGGCACAGGGGCCGCCGCACCCACCTGGGGCCAACAACATATGTCGCGGTGGACACAATCAGGGACATGTGACTCCCCACCACAGCCCCAGCGCACACCCCACAGCCCTCAGGAGCTGCTGTCAGAGGAGCTGGAGCCTCTCTTCCCTCCGGTTTTCAGGCCACATCCAGCACTGCTCAGATCCCATGTGGGGCTGGAACTCAGGGTTCCCACATGCAAAGGCTGCGCTCTTGGGCCCAGGGATGCGGGTAAGGATGTCGAGAGGGTGAAGCTTTGTGGAACCACAGAGGCAGCATCTAGGCACCTTAGGGCCTCAACCTGCCCTGCCGTGGCGCTCTGGTCCAGCCCTCGTCGGGCGCACAGTGGTGGGGAGGCGACCGTGAGGCCTGACTGCATCGTCGTGGGTCTCGCGGACGCAGACACTGTAGGGTCCATGGCGCCGGTATCCATGGCCTGTGGGTGCCCCGCATAGACAGGCAGAAAGGTTTCACTCCAGAACAGACAGCAGGGGTCCGTGGACATCACCTCCTGGTTCTGCAGTCCAGCGTGAGCAAGCTGTGTCCTGGCCAAGTCAGCACCTGCCCCAGGTCAGAGCAGAGCAGACCGGGGAGCCGCTCCCTGTTCTGGCCAGGGTGTGCACCTTGGCTCTCCCCACCCCACAAGGCACACGGTCACTGCAGGAAGACAGCTGTGGAGCAGGGAGGGGTGCTGAGATGAGTCGCTGCCCTCAGCCAGCAGGGGCGGGAGGAAGCAAAGGGCTGCATCCGCGGCTCGTGTGGTCCCGCTGGAACCCATCAGTCCTCAGGAAACAGCCCGCGCCTCATGGAGGGTCAGACGGAGCCGGAGGTGATTCTTCTGCATTGGGAGCGGCTTTAATATATCCTTTCTCTGTCAGGGTAAAGCTGCCAACTGCCCGTTCTTGGGAAGAGCCGTCCTTTATTCTCAAATTCTGTCCTTGGGTGCGAAGACGTCCTTTCTTGTATGGAGTGATGGCGATAGCTGATAGAAGTTATTTTTTATAACATCCTTACTTGGCAAAATTTAGAAGATTGCCAGCCCCATGTCTGGCCCAAGTACTTTTGGAAATTGTACTGGTTTGTGAAATTGAAGACCCTGAGCACAGGCCGCTGGGGGGCCGGGGGGGAGGGAGGAAGGAGCAGGTCCCACACCAGGCCCCGGGATGGTAGTCAGGGCCACCCAGACGCCAGGTCACCTGCCAGCAGCCTCGGAAGAGGCCCCCAAAGGTGGTGTGGCGCGGGGCGGGTGGGGGTGGGGAAATCCCTGGCTGAAGAACAGCTGGGATCATTCCCCAAATCCTCCTCATGAATATGCAAACACAGATTGATTTGTTTCCCTTGGGCACGTGTTATTATTCACAAATATTAATTAGTCCTCCAATACCACCTGTTCCTCGAGTTCCCTCTACCCTCTGCCAGGCCACGACCCCGGCTCCCAGGAGGCAGGGAGGCCCCCAGTGAATGAAGGGACCACAGAGGCCCTGGGAAGCGAAGGGCGGGGAAGCAGTGCTGCTCAGGGTTGGGCGGGTGGGCAGCGGACGGGCGGCTAACCAGCCCCTTTGTCATGGCCTGGGCAGTTCACCGCGTGGTACTGCA
Organism: Cryptotis parvus; assembly: GCA_021461705.1. Classification (NCBI taxonomy): domain Eukaryota; kingdom Metazoa; phylum Chordata; class Mammalia; order Eulipotyphla; family Soricidae; genus Cryptotis; species Cryptotis parvus. The sequence goes on along the minus strand of JAJIBD010010041.1, from coordinate 6,083 downwards.
GTAGCCGCCACCGCGGCGGAAACGCGCCTTGTTACACTTGGGAAGGGAAAACCGACACGCTTCCAACTCTCGCCGAGCCAACCGCCGATTATGAGGGGAATAAATCAGTCTCAAGCCGACCCCAGCCTGGCAGTGGCGGCGTGGAGGTCCCTGCGCAGTCAGAAATGCAAAGCAGGGCAGCCTCCCGGACCCTGGGGCACCCGGATCATGGAAGGAGAGGTCAGAGACCTGCTCGCCCCAGGTCTTGGGAGCTTTGGCTGCAGAGTGCGTACCAGGAGCCCAGAGCAAGGGCCAGCAGAGGTGCCTATGGGTGGGGAGAAGGGGGGTGCCTCCCTGGGGCTAGTGTGCAGTTCTCTGGGGAAGTTTCCCTACCCCAGCACCCGGCTCATGCGTCCTGTCATTAACTCTTCCCTGCCTGACCCCCCCCCCCAGTCTCCAGATGAGCTGACCAGGGGTGCTCCCTCCAGGGTAATATGTGGGACTCAGGCAAACACCCAGAGGCATTTCCCCATGGGGTTGGGGGAACAGGGGAATATTGTACAGGGGTTTAAGTACCTGCCTTGAGGGGCCGGAGTGATAATACAGCAGTAGGGTGTTTGCCTTGCATGCAGCTGACCCAGGTTCAATCCCCGACATCCCGTATGGTCCCCAAGCATCACCAGGAGTAATTCCTGAGTGCATCACCAGGAGTAACTCCTGAGCATCACTGGTGTGACCCCAAAAAGCCAAAAAAAGTACCTGCCTTAGATATAGCACACGAGTTCCCCAAGCACCACTAGGAAGAGTCCCAGCACAGAGCTGGATGTAGCCCCAAACACCACCAGATGTGATCTAAAGCCTCCCGCACCGTGAGGGGGCAGCTGGGTGCTCCTGGCATTGTTCTAAAAAGGAACAAGGCATGTGGCCACCCAGTCCACGATCCGGGCACCTCTCCCCAGTACAGGGTGAGCTGGTCCAGCCCAACACTGTGCTGAGGCTGGGGAAACAACAGCTGACGGCAAGATCCCTGGCCAGTAAAGCGTGCGGCCCACCTGGCCTGCCCCTGTCCCTGGACCCAGGTAACACGGAGGCCCTTCTGGCCGCCCACCTGTTAGCTCCCAGGGTCTCCAAGCAACTGTCGCTCCGTCTGAGGCATCTTGGCCCTCAAGGCCTGGCTTTGGGACCCACTCGGACGCGTGAGACAGGCCACCGGCAGGCAGCTTCCCTGAGGAGCATGGGCCACGCTCCTGCACTCCCAGGTCCCAGGTCCATCCTCTGACGACAGGGAGGTGAAACATCACCAGAACCCCAACACATTCCACCTGACCTTTGCACCTGGCAGCCCTGCCTGCTACACTCCGTTCAACACCCAAATGCCCTCCCCAAGCACACCTCTCTCCCGGTCAGTGACACTGCCCTATCTCTTAACTCAGGGCTGCGGTGCGCAGTGGGCTTGTGAAGGACAAGGCGGCCCCGGGCCTGCCTTCATGCAGCTCCCAGCTCTGGGCAGCCTCAGTGACATCAGCCCAGGCTGTCTCCCACACCAGGAGCCCTAACAGGCTCCCTTCCCCTCCCCCATGCCCAGCCGGCCCACAAGTCTGAGCCTGGCCTCCAGCCCAGCAAAGGAGAGAGCTGGAGCTCTCAGGCCACCTCTGCAGAGGGTTTCCGGCCTCCCCCACCAACCCCCAGTAAGCACCCAGGCCTCCCAGGAGTCGAGGGAAACCAACCCCATCCTGGCAACCCTTAAGCCTGTGCTTCTGCTTTATCCCGGCGCACTCAGATAATGGCTCATGAATGAGTCAACGGACGGGCAAATGGATGGACGGGTGCGTGCAGGCAGCGTCTCTGCTTCGGGACCTTCAGTGCTTCCCTACTCGGGAAATGTCTAGGGCAGCGGTTTCGACCATGCTCCGCAGAAACTTCCTGCCAGTTGGCGGGAAGTTAGTGCCGCCCGACACACAGTGGTCGCTTGGATCCTGGAGCAGTGACTCTCATCACTGTCACCTCCAGCAGCATGTGGTGGGCAGCAGGGGCACCCCCGGCAGAAAAGCCAGGCCCTACCAGGCCTACCCCAGGGGTGCCCTGGATGGGAACTGGGAGCTCACACCAGCTGGGCGCTGCTCTGCCACCTAAGCGATTCCGGACCATGACAGTCACTTTCTACAACTCAGCACCAGCAGAAAACCCTCAGCCTGGACACTAGCCTGACATCCAAAGGTCGCCAGGCTCTGGCTCCACCCACTCTGCATGTCCAGGAGAGGGGGGAGGAGCCTCGAGGACACAGGAGGGCTGTGCTCGGACTCCACGCTCCTGCCACCACAGCCCGCCCGAGGGAAACCAGCAAGGGCGCGAGCAGCAGGTCCTCAGGCGAGTCCCAGAAGCCACCGGGAAGCCGAGTCGCCCAGCTTCACTCCAGTCCCAAACCCAGCTACCAACTTTTATTTCGTGTTTTGGGGCCACACCCAGGGATGCTCGAGGGACCGTATGAGATGCCAAGGTCAGAACCCAGGTCAGCCGCGATACACGCACAGCAAACACCCTACCTGCTGTACTATGGCGCCGCCCACCAGGTACCATCCTGACGATCCCTTCTGTGCCCACATTCCATCCTTCACCACGTCCTCTCAACTCAGCACCTCAGTCCCTCTCTCCGCCTGCAGCAAAACCTTTAGGCTCTGCACTGACTCAGTTCCAGGCAGGCTCAACCCTCTCACACCCAGTGACCACCCTAGTCCGTTTGGCCCTGTGGGTCCACTCACCGGGTCTTGGCTTGCTCACACCAGTCACTCTTGCTGGAGAAGCAGCCCTAAGGACAGGACACCAGGGCCTCCACTCCTTCCTGAGAGAGAAGGGAAAGAGGACGTCAGGAGCAGCATGGCAGCCGATAGCTCTGCCCTCATCAACAGACGGACCAGGGGCGGAGAGACAGTCCACGGGTGAGGTGCTTGCCTTGGATGTGGCCAACCCTGGTTCTATCCCTGGCACCCCATATGGTCCCAAGCACCTCCAGGGAACAACCATGAGCACAGAACCAGGAGTAGCCACTGAGCACTGCTGGGCATTTCTCCCAAACCCCCACCCCCCCACCTCGAACCTACCCCATCCCCAGGAAACAAAGACTCCAAATGTGCCAGAGTAGAGGGACCAGTTGGCACGGGACAGACGTCCACCTCGGCCCTCCTGTCTCAGTCGCACTTTGGAGATCCTGCTACACGCCGGGTTCTGGCAGGATCAGGCAAAGCCCTAAAGCACAGACCTCGGCAGTCCGGCCTCCAGCTCCAGACAACCTGCATGCGCCTGCCTGGGCCCCTGTTCCACCTGGGCCTCACCCTCTCTGCATCCCTGCCAGAACACAGTACCCATGGGCACCAGACCCAGGCTCTCAGAAGGGATCCTTGTTCAGGGCCCTGACGGGTGCTGGACCTGGTGTAGTGCAGTGACCCGAACACTCTCTTGACTCATGGTCAGCCAGGGTGGTCTACACCAGGGGCTGCAGCATGAGGCCAGTGCCTGCTGGCCAGGGGGTGCCCAGGTGTGGGAGTGGGTTCACAAGGGAAGAGCCTGGCCGCCACGTCCACCAGCACACACAGCCTTCAGCGCAGCTCGGAGAAGTATTTATTTGTGACTTTCTGCTTCTCTGTAATCTTTTAAATGAAGGTGTGCTCCCGGATGCCTCCTCAGCGGGCGCATACAGGGCCCCCAGCCCCATCCTGGGAGTGGGGACACCCACCCGTGTCAGCACCACCCGCCGTGGAGCAGGGGCACCCCCGACACACACACACACACACACACACACACACACACACACACACACACACACACACACACACACACACACACACACACACACACACACACACACACACACACACACACACACACACACACACACACACACACACACACACACCTGCACCTCAGTCTCAATGCTCCCCGCCCCAGGGTTCACCCCTCGCTCGATTGACGCCCTGGGCCAACATGGGAGGTTCTTCACCCAAGGATCCAAGGACTCGCCCATCCTCCCTGGCCTGCCCGCACCCAGAGGCAACAGCCCTAGGTGGCAGCGTGGCTGAGGTGGCCGCAGGCGTCCCTCTGCCAGTCCACTGCTTTCTCCTGGCAGTGTGTAGGCTGCTGGGCAGGTCTGGCTGGACAGACCAGCTTCGACTCAAAGGCCGTTTGTCTAAGGACGCCTGCTAGGGCCTCCCCGCGCCCCACGGAGGGCTGCTGGCTCTAGCCTCCGTGTCTGGGAAAGCCCCCTGGCCAGCTGGCCTTATCACCAGGCTCCAGGTGACCCAGGGAGAACTGGGCCTCATGCCTGGAGACAGGACCTCAGTCGGGCAAAAGCTGGAAGAGGAGCGGGCACCTTGGGACCAGCCAGAGGGGCAGGCACGGGAGCACAGAGGATACCCCCGCACCCCGCCACCCCGACAGCACTGTGCTGGGGCTAGAGCCTCACACTGCCAGGAGCAGCAGCCTTCCCACTGACCAGGACCACCCCTCAGGCCGTGAGCAGCATGTTCCGGAACAAGCCGGTCAGCTGATCACACCCGGAAGTCTAGAAAGTCACCTCGGAATGGGCCTGAGCGGGAGCAGGTCCAAGCTAGGAGCTGCTGGCTGGCAGCCGCCAACGAGTCAGAGAGCAGAGCTTGGCAGCCGCGGCTCAGGTAAGAAGGCCGTAACTAGGCACGGTGGACCCAGCAGGGCAGCCACCGTCCGCCTGGCCGGCAGCAGCTACAGAAGTCCCATGGAGCACAGACCAGGAGGCGGCCCCCAATACTGCCCGCTCTCCCAGGACCCAGAAGGATGGCTCTTGGGGTTGCTGGGAGACTCTCCTGGTCACCCAGGGCTGGCACCAAGCTCCCAGGCGCTGCCCCTTCTCAGGTTCCCTTCCACGACAGCTGAAGGTCAAATGCACCTGACAATCAATACCCCCAGTGCACACCTGCCTGTGTGAGGCGGCGGGCTGGGGGATGGGATTCCCTTTCTTATGACCCCCTCACCTCAGCTCAGTTTGCAGCCCTTAAAGCTGCAGTACCCCACCCTTAAAGCTTGGCCATTCTGTCCTGGCTGCCGGGGCCAGGTGGGTGAGCACCGCCTGGCCCACCACATTGTAACAACTGCTGCCCCCACGAGAGGACAGAGTGTTCTGGGAGGCCGCCCAGCTCCAAGCACTCCGTCTTGAGCCACACCCAGCTGTGTTCTGGACTTACTCCTTCCAGGCAGTGTGTTCAAGCATCTCTCCTGGCAAGGCTCAGGGAACCATGTGCGGTGCCAGGGAGAGTGCAAGGCACGTGCCTTACCTGCGGCACCACCTGTCGGGGGGCATGAATCTGAATCCGGGAGCATCCCACGAGGCAGCGCTTCCAACAGACCCACCTGCACACTCTGGGTCCCACTCGAGCCCAGGAGCGGAAAGGCATCAGTAACCCGAAACAGACCCAGGCCGCGGGTGATCTTCCCTGGTTGCGCTGGATTCCACCGCCAAGGGTTCCTCCTCTCTCCCACTCCACTGCCTTCCTAACTGGGGTCTCCACCTCAAATGCCCCAGGCACTTCAAAGGCCATTTGTACAACCCCAAGCTCAGTCCGGTCCCACCCCCCTCCCAAAATTCCGAGCCCGCAAGACCCGGGAATGGAGACACCTTTCTCCCCATCTCCTTCCCCACATGGGACAGGTAACCCAGCCCCAACAAGGCGCATGTGCCTTCTCGGTGGGCTCTGGGCGCGGTGCCAGCCTCTCACTGGACCTCACTGAGCTCCTCCCCGCTGGGCGGCTTGTCTCTGCTCGTTTCCCGCAGCCACAGACTCTTCCAGAAAAACAAATCTGATCACTGCACACCCCACACGCCGTCCACACTGCAGGCTCTGGTTTCCTACGTGTTGCCGAGTCTCAGCGGCTTAACCAACAGGCATCCCAGGCCCTCTGCGGGGCTCGCACCAACGATGCCACTTGAGGGGTTTTCCCCTCCCGCTGTTTTCTCCCTTTCCTTGCTGGACCCTCCAAACCATGCAGCCCCTATGGAGGCCTCTTTTTCTCACCTTGACCTTTGAACTCGCTCCTGAACCAGACTACTCGAGCCTGGGCAGTTCCTATGGGGTGTGAGG